>MNCI01004224.1:159790-188327 GCA_015680685.1 Gnetum montanum | reverse complement strand
ATTATTAAAATATTTAAAGTATTAAAATATTACAATATTAATCTAACTAGTCTAGATGCAAGAAATAAATCTAATCTAGCCTAGCATCGAGTATTCATTCCTCATTCATCGAACACATCCTAAATATGCACTAATACTATTGGATTATCAAGTGTTTATTCACTAGGTATACCAAGTGATCTACTATTGGGATTACCAAGTGTTAATACATTTATTAAATAAATTAGACATATTCAAGTGAATTGATTAAATGCAATCAAATAAAATAATTAACTAATTTCATGAAAAGTAAATAAACATTAAAGGTAAATTACAGGAAAGTAATCATAATGCTAATACAATCAATACAATGGATAGAATAAAGCTTGATTTTATTGCCACCATGTAAGTATGTCAAGGTACATCATGCAATCAAATAAAACTTTGTATACTTCACTCAATACACATTGTGGGTACTCAAACAGGAAGTTCTAACTTCTATGGCATGAAACTATAAGAATCTAGCTAAAGAAATGACCAAATGGTGCCATAAATGCAATGGGTACATACATTTATATATGCATTGATGGAGATTACAATGTGTTGATGCATCCCAAGCTACATTGACTTATGCATCAATGACATGACTGACCGATATATTGTTTATCATGCTATCATGACAAACTAAAAACTCATCCTTGAGTGAACAAAAGTGGGACCAAGTTAATTACAAAATCAGAAAAGTATAGAGCTAACTTATTGATTGACTAACTAACCAACTATAATTTGAGTACCACAGGATATATAAAATTATTCGAGTGCTTTTTCAATTAGAATTTGACAAAATTGAATACATTACAACATTTGACTTGGCTAACATGTAGAAGAATGACTCCAAGACAGATGCTCTAAGTAATGCCAAGAGCTAGTGGCTTCTCCTGTCTTGGAGTAGATAATGTTCTCAACTACTTGGTTGCTACTACTAATACTTTTGAAAGTTGGAAGGCATCCAATAGTGCCTTTCATCTTTTTCTCTCTACTTCTAGGATTATTTATAATTCAAGCAACTTTGCCTAGAGTCTTTGATGTTGTCACTGTCTAGGGGCAAGGCAAAGTAGAAAATAATTCTCTGGCATTACTGAACTAGACTATGAATTATTTTCAAACATTCATAGTATGTTTTGCAACTCCTAGTGATCCACCATTCTCTTAGCTAGGTTCTCTGCAATTGCCCATTGGTCTTCAAATATTTCCTTGAGAATGGCAAGCTCTACATTGGCCATTTCTAGATTCTTCTTAGTCTCTTTATGGATCTTGAACTCAACCTCGTACAAAAGGTATGAGTTAGTTACCATTTTTTCAAGTTTCGATCATGAGCTTCAAATAGTAATCATTGACAAGTTTGCATAATGAAGGTTGACGAGCTTTATATACTCTAAAATCTCTTAAATTTATGGCTTTTTAGGTGGATATCTACTTGATTATACATATTAAGCCCATCAAAGATGGGTTGTCACATGTCACTATGTTGCTGGAGCTACTAGAGGGCATCATTCATCTTCACCTTGGCCAATCAAATATCTTTTTCATTTATCCCTTTAAGCATGTCTATCTAGTTAGTATAATGATTTTTACCTTTGCATACTTCAAGGCCTCCTTTTTCAAGTAATGATCTTAATGGTTAAATTTTATCTTATGGCTCACGCCTTCTTCATTCAGAGATTTCTATTCTTAGCTACCAAGCTTCTAACATCTTGGTTCACCTTGAAAAGTTGTTCTTGCTCATGCTTAAGGTATTCCTCCAATTTCTCTTTTTGCTTCTCCACATTAAGCAAACATTGATTCTCCTTAGTCAGTTGTTTATTTTCCTTGCACATCTAGGCAAGGTCATTATTTGTAGCATTTAACATGATATTTGACAAGGATGAATCCTAAATGACTCTCTAACATGAAAACTAATTTATTGACTGACTAATTGACTATAACTTGAGTACCATAGGATAAAAAAAATTATTCAAGTGCTTTTCTAATTAGACTTTGAAAAAATTGAATACATTACAAAATTTGACTTAGCTAACATGTACAAGAATGGCTCATAGACAAATGCTTTAAGTAATGCCAAGAGCTAGTGGCTTCTCTTGTCTTGGAGCAAATGATGTTTTCAACTACTTGACTATTACTACTGCTGCTTCTGAAAGTTGGAAGGCATCTAATAGTTTCTTTCATCTTCTTCTCTCTACTTCTAGGATTATTTATAGTTCAAGAATCTTTGCCAAAGACTCCAATGTTGGCAATGTCTAAGGGCAAGGAAAAGTAGAAAACAATTCTTTGGCATTAATGAACCAGACTATGAATTGCTTACATTTAATGTCAAACACTCACAGTATGTTTTGCAACTCTTAGTGATTTGCCATTCTCTTTGCTAGGTTCTCTATAATTGCTCATTATTCCTCAAATATTTCCTTGAGTACCTCAAGCTTTGCATTGGCCATTTCTAGATTCTTCTTGATGTATTTATGGAGCTTGAACTCAACCTCATACAAAAAGTATGATTTGGTTACCTTCTTTTCAAGTTTTGACCACAACATTCCAATAGATAACATTGCCAAGTTTGCATAGTGAAGGTTGACAAGCTTTATATACTTCGTCATCTCTTAAATTTATAGCTCTTTCAAGTGGATCTCTACTTGATTATACATATTAAGCCCATTAAAGATGGATTGTTACTTGTCACCATGTTGTTGGAGTTATTGAAGGGCATCATTCATCTTCACCTTGGCTAATCAAATCTCTTTTTCATTTACTCCTTTAAGCATGCCTATCTAGTCCATATAATGAATTTTTACCTTTTTGTACTTCAAGGCCTCCTTTTTCCAAGCAATGATCTTAATGAATAACTTTTATCTTATGGCTCATACCTTCTCCACTGAGAGATTCCTATTCTTAGCAACCAAGCTTCTAACATCTTGGTTTACGTTGACAAGTTATTCTTATTGGTGCTTAAGGTATTCCTTTAGTTGCTCTTTTTGCTTCTTCACATTAAGAAAACATCGATTTTCCTTGGTTAGTTGTTTATTTTCCTTGCGCATTTGGGCAAGGTCATTGTTTATAGAATTTAACATGATATTTAACAAGGATGAATGCTAGAAGACTCTCTCCTTTTCATTCTTGAATGCCTTCAATTTATTCTAAAACTCTTAGAAAGTTTCATCTTTGATTAGTTCAAGTCACATGATGGTAGGATTGAACAAGTGGACTTTTAATTCTGCAACTTCAATTGCCAATCATTTCTGAATGTTGGTAGCTTCTTCTAGTTGTGTTTCATTAATGAGAAATTTGGCCCTTTTCTTCATTAGTGAAAACTAGATTGCTGAAATATCTTCTACAATATTGAAGACATCCAAAACTAATTACCTAATACTCATCAGTCTCTCTAGCACCTCTTCATGCTAGGATGCAATCATCTCCCTAGAACTAGTTCCTACAAATACTTGAATATGTACCATAGTAATAATGTCAGGCATAAATGTTGTAGGAATCTTTAATGCTTCTCTACTCTATTTGCCACCACCTCTGCTTTTGTCTCATATTCTTTGTATAGCATGATTATCATGGTAGCACCTTTCCCTAATTCCAATATTATAAAGAATGTTGTAGCATTGCTTAAAATTTCTATACTTGTTCAGATGGCAAGGGTATTACAACTTTTCCTGTGGACATTTAGCACATAGTGGTTTGAGTTCTTCCAATGAAGAATAGTTTTTTTCAAAATCTTCTAACAACTATCTGATGATCCTTGAGACCTCATTGAGATGGATCATGGCTAGATGATAGTCATGTTGTTCACCTCCATCATGTTCCTACTATTTTTTTTCTTTGCGTTTCCTTAGGTATTATTCAATACTTGTAATGTCCTTGGTCGATGGTGCCTCTTCCTCCTAGAATTTTAAAAGTATCTTCTCCTTCATTATTTTCTACCATGATGTAGTAGAAGCCCTTTAGAGTCTGTTGTTTGCATAATGGACTATCCCTCCCCTCTTATAAAGTTTTTTGATCAAGCATGGAAAAGGGTATGTCTTCCTATCTTTTTCATTCTCCTTGAATCTCTTCTTGATTTTCAAGAAGATTAGTTGAGGTAAGCTAACTATAATTTTCTCATTGAGAGCCATACATGCCCTAGCAGAGAATGATGTAATCTTATTGAACCATACTCTTGGATTAAGGTGATATGTCACTATCTTAAAGTATATCCATTTTTCTTTAGTTAATGTAATGTACTCTTTACAATCAACTCGCAACACCTTTACAAGCTTTGCTTCTCATTAGACAAACCCAAGGCCTCTACTATGGTCTCCAATGAGTAAGAAATGGTGATATCTTTAATTTTGATAGTTGCATCTCCTTGGCGATTATTCTAGAAAAGGTAGATCTCACCAAATTACCATTCTCCATTGGTGGAAATGATGGACCAAAGTAGGAATGCTTATAACTAGCTTCAAGCTTCTTTAGGCAAAAATTTAAAAAATAACCCAAATTTTGATTATTGGAAAAAATTCTTTGGACTTTCTTACTTTGAGCCTTCTCCAAGCAAGCCTCTATGAGCATGACCTCTAGGCTTGGCCTAGGCTTAGACACTTCATCCTACCTATATTGCCTTATTTTTATGCTAGGAATTTGATGGATAGACTCCACCTGAGGTTCTTCCCTCAATGGGTTAGTTGCATGTGGTGGCCTCAACTTCTTGTTTTACTTATGCTTGTTGATGTTGTTTCAACCCTCCTCTTGGATGCTTTTCCCTAAGCTACGAAGGTCCACCTATTTGGAAGCCTTGTTTTAGTATCATCTATAATCACATAGATGACCATTAATTAACCCTAAGCATGGGTACAAGTGTTGATACCCTTCGATCATCTCTTAGTTAGCTAAATTTAAAAAAAGTGGCATTAATGTTCCTAAGTGATCATAGTCTTATTGTTTTGAGATTATAGGATAGCTAAGCATTGTTAATTTTAATTAGTTTTTATTAATTTTTATCATTAACTACCTTTTCCATAATTGTGAGATGTTGACAAAGTTTTAGGATTCTTAATCCTTGAGCTTTCACAACATAAATCTCAATGCTAGGAGCTCACAAGATCGAAAATGGCTTAAATTGGGTGTAGGGGTTGGTAGATATTATGCTCAAAGTGCTTTGGGCTCTTAAAATGACAAAAATCCTAGCTCATTTAGATAAAAATAATAAAAATTGACTAAGTATCACACATATATATATATATGTTATTTTTATGCCATGTTAATAAGGATGCATCAATGCAACACAAGCTCAAAATTTTCTTTTGAATTTCTAACCCATTTTTTATGAATTTTAAGGAAATTAGGGAATCAACTAAGAGCCAAAAATAGGGTCTAGATATGAGGACAATAGTTGTGAGGTTCATATAGAGGATTAAATATGTTTAGAAGCATTCATGATCAGAATAGGCATTTGACACTTGATGTTCATGAGAAGATGAAATACAAATAAGAAATGCATTCAAATTTGAAACTGTACCTCAATGTTTTGAGCATGTGGAGATGGTGTATAGACTAGATGTCTAATAGTTCTACAAATGGATTCTCCAAAAACCAATCATATGTCCTTGATGATCCTATATAATCACTCCATAGGGTGTCTATAGGCATGTTGAGAATTGAATATCAATTCATTTTATATGCCACACCCATACAACAATTGTCTTTTGAATCTTGCACTATACTAAACAAAAATCATCAAGTAAGCAATTACATATAATGGTGAGGTAAATGATGAAAGAAGAAGAAACAACAAAGATAGGAACATGAGATGTTTTACCATATCTACAATACATCCTTGTGGAAAATGTGATTAAAATGACCATCATGCCTATTCATCAAGGTTTCAGACCAAGTCCATACCTTTTCCAATGACATTGCATTACTTCATCTCAAACTTACAATAATAGGACCACTATAACCTTATGAAAACATCACGACTAAACAAAAGAAAATAAAGAAGCATTTTTTATTAATTAATTACTTAAACATTAAATGTTTTTAGGAAATTTGTTCATTAGCTAAAGGGATATCTTTAGGCGTGGGTAACATGTCTTTTAAGTGATGAACCATGCGATGTCGGATACCCGATACCGCGGCCTATCTCCTTGCCTATAAATAAGAGGCGGTGCCCTTGGTTTTCCCATTAGATAGTTAGTCCCTTAGCCAGACTCTTGCCATTTTCCCTCCAGAGTTAGAATTATTTCTGCGTGCCCGCAGTAGGAGTCATAGAGTAAATGGATCTTTATTTGAGCATTGTGTACCTGAGCACACTTTGTGTATAACAATAAAGATGAACTTTATGATAAACCTTGCAGCATTCAAAATAGATTAATTAGAATTAATTATTATTTAATGGTTTCCTAGTTGATTAATGATTTCTCTCACCCTACAACTCTCTTATTTAAGTACACTCAGTATGACCGCTTCGAGCATGCGTGTAGCACTTGGTAACCTAGTGACGAGTAGCGTTTGGTAATCCCAGTAGCGTTGCACTGATTCACGATGTGTACAACAAGTGGGAATGGATACTAATGTTAGGAGTAATTAGAACTTAGTTAATGAGTAGTTAATTTTGATTAGTTACTTAGTTATCTCTCTCCCCCTCCTTATTAGCGTAAGATATAAAACACATAAAAACTATAAAAATCATATGCCTTAAGCTTACTTAACCATACAACCGTGACATACAAGTAAGTTTGGGAAGACAACTATTAACCAACCCATTATCATTCCACAAAGGCGCATAGGCACTTAGTCCTTGGAATTCAACCGAATCGTGCGTGAAACGCTCGTATTTGTATGGTTGAGCATAGGGGTACCTCACCACTCATCATTGGCGCCATTGCTGGGGACATAGTTGTTTGTGCACTAAGTAGAACGTAGGAAATAATTCACATCGTTGGAACAAACCCTTAGGGTTGATTAAGGAAAAGATAATAGTACATTGCACACTGAACAAGACAAGACGTCTTCTTCTTCGCACAAAAGCACTTCACCACCTAGGACTAACACAAGAAGCAATCAGCGGTAGGATACACATGATGTTGATCAACCAATTCCTCAATAGTTTTGTGTGGTATATATTCATCGCAATGAATATGTACCCAACTTCACCTTTATTCTCCATCAAGATGAACAACTGCGTTGGCATGACTTGGAAGGTAACATAGTGTTACCTCCTGACCATTCAGTCCCAAGCATGCTCCTTTGTGCTCTCACATGAATAGGCATGTAACACTTACACGTAGAAGATGTTGTGCAGGACTATGATTCGAGAGACTATTGTCTCACAGAGGTGCAATGTGAAAGAGATTTGCAACAGGAGAGACACCATAAGTCTTTGAAGGGAAAATGGTCCAAGGATGCCCCCCACGTTTTAAGCAAAATTGAGGGTGATGAACCTGCTTCAGGTAGTCGCCCACATAATGATGTTCCTTCCCTTGACTTTGGCCAAGGGGTTGTGTATCGAAACCTTCATTCTACTATTCATAACCTAGACCAATGGACACAAAGTGTCCGAAAAAGGAACAAGGACACATGATGAAGGTGGCCATTCTGATCACAATTACAATCGAGGCAGAGAACACGGAAGAGAAGGTAGTAGACACCATTATGGTGGTGGTTCTCCTTCTTCTTCACCTTCATTATCTCCTCCACCCTCTCCTTCAGTATCTGGACATAGCCATAGAGAAAGAGATTGTGAGGATGAGGGTAAGCAAAGTGGAAGCCACAGACAAAACAACCAAGACAAAGGACAAGGGCACTTTAGGGAATCACAACATAGAAGAAGGGAGAGTAGGGAATAGCATAGGAATCATAGACACTATGAATAGGATGATCATGATGAACCCCTATTCACTACTCAAAGCATGTTAGACATAACTGAGGCTGTGAGAGTTCCAACAAGGCATCAAAAAGATAGTAGGATCAAGAGGTTAGATATGAATAACATCCCACGATTTGAAGAGGGATATAACGTTGATCCTGAAAATCACTTACAAGAATTTCATGATGCATGTGCCTTGCAAAACATAGAAAATGAGTGGAAAAAACTTAAGTTGTTTCCACAAACACTAATAAAAGAAGCTGAAAGCTAGTACCAGTCCTTAGAATCAGAATTCATTTGTAGGTGGAGTACTATGTTAGAATTGTTCAACAATAAGCACCAAACGTACTCCCGGGTGTCTAACCTACGAAAGAAAATCCAAGGATGGAAACAAGGAAGTCATGAACCCTTGGATGCTACCATGGGCTGCTATTATGCACTATTACATCATTGTCCTGGCTATGGTTATTTGTAGCGGGATCAGCTACATCATCTTGTAGATGAACTTAGGTATGAAATGAGAAGAACCCTTGGGACTTATTCCCAAGAAAGGTTATCCAAGGTTAGGTCCCATCAAATTCACAAACTACTAGAGCAAGTTGCTAAGGAAGAAGGTGAGCTACAAAAAAGAGAGAGTGTGGAAGAATATAACCGAGATCTTTTCCTTTGGAAGAAGGGAGTAAGATTTTGTGAGGATGAAGAAGAGTTACCACTCGAAGAGATGGTGAATAGGAAAACCTTACCTATCCAAAAGTTAGCATTAGAAGTGTCAGCAAAGGTAGACCAAATGTGGGATTCCCTGGATAGTAGGTTTCAAACTATTCTCAAAGTAGTAGAGGAGTCTAGAGAGTGAGGTAGTGATCATGACAAAAGAAAAAAGAGAGAAGTGGAAAATGCACATAACAAAGGTAAGGGTAAAGTTGCTATTATTAAAGAGGTTGTGGACTCAGATACAAACGATGATAGTAATTATGAGATATGTCAATATGACCATCCTAAGGGATGTTTCCCTATGATCTCTCATTTGAAGGAGTCTAGGGTGTATGCACTTAATCCACGATTAAACAAATGGCAAACATCGCGATAGTTACCTTATCCCCAAGGTAACCCAAGGCAGTTCCACCAACCTTTAACATATTATCCAAGTGGAACTCCACCACAACCAATTGAGCAACATCAATAGTGGTAGTACCCACAATCATGGGGAATGCCACCACCAAGGCAACAATATCCTTATTGGCAACCTGATCCATATGGATATTATGTGCAACATCCAATCTCTCCACATGACTTTGTTGGTCACATTACCCCTCAACATCACTACCAAACTCGTGAGTACAATAGGACTCCATCTCCTAGGGGCAATATTCCACAAGTTTCCCATCCTTCAAATCCAACCACATCTCTCCCACCAATAGCTTCATTACCACCTGCTCCAGCAATGCAAGGTGAAATCCTTGCTCAGCCACAACAATGCAATGTCACAAGGGTTGTTAATCCTCAACCTAACCGTATGAAGAAAAGACCTTTTTTTAGAACCAACAGTCCAACCAAGCCTTTGCAACCCCAAGTGGTTGAGTCTTTGGACGTCTTTGTATCAAATAAAGCTTCAGAGCCCCCTTCGAACCTAACACTGCATTCAATGCATATGATCATGTTAACACATGTCGTTACTAATTGGATCAAAGTTGGCCACCTTCCCAAGAAATTCTTTGATCCTGGGAGTCCCCTGATATATCTACAAATCGCTAAGAATGAGCCATGCAAAGCTCTTTTGGATTCAAGTTTTGACACCGACCTAATATCCCAAGAAATGTATAAGGCCTAGAACCTGCCTCCATTAAAAAAGAGTAACGTCTATTTAGAGTTGGCCAACCAGTCCATCGCTGTCCCCTTGGGATTAGTGGAGGACATTATTACCACTATTTGTGAATGGTCATATCTAGCTGACTTCCTAGTGATTCAAGTGAATAATAGTAAGGGGGACTTTCCAATCATAATGGGAAGGGCATGGCTAAGCACTATTGATGCATGCCTAGGAATCTGTGATCTTTCCCTAGAAATATCTAAGGAAAATACTTTTGAAAAAATTGAGAAGAAGAAGGTTCTATGCATCACATACAGTGACACAGGGTGTAATTGTGTGTAGAGATCATGAGTTGTGCAAAGTTTAACATTGCTTGCATGCAATTAGTGTGCACAAAGGATTAATATACAAAGGTGCCTGTATGCAACAGCCACACAACAAGAAGACACCTAGTGGCTGATAGTTGATCAAGAAAGCAGCTCACTTATATGCATGAAACTAACTGAGGGTTTGACTTGTGCTTACATAGATAGCATAGACACATTAGAGAAAGTCCACCACCAACTTCCAAGTCCTAACCTTGAAAACATCAACTAGGGGAAGTTGGAAATTCCTAAGAAATTTAAACAGAAGGCCCTAGAGCTAAAACCATTGCCCACTGGTATGGAATACACATTCCTTAAGAATCGAAAATCAGTAATCATCAACGCAAAACTTGCTCCGCAACAAAAAGAGAGTCTGCTAAGGGTAATAAATAAGTGGTCAAAAGCCTTCACTTGGTCATATCCAGAATTAACTAGAATAGATCCTAGGATATGCCAGCATAGGATTTACACTGACTCCTCCATGAAGCCTCCAAAACAATCACAAAGGTGATTGAATCCAAAGTTGAAGCAAGTAGTAAAAGAAGAAATCGAATAGCTTCTAAAGGCTGGGTTCATATACCCCATTGTTGATAGTGAATGGGTTAGCCCCTTAGTAATCGTGCTTAAAAAGGGAGGCAAATGGATGGTGTGCATAGATTATAGGCTACTAAACATGGCAACATTCAAGGATCACTTTCCGTTGCCATTCGTTGACCAAGTCTTAGACATGATCGTAGGGCATCACTATTATAGTTTTTTCAATGGATATAGCAGATACAACCAAATACAAATAGCCCCAGAAGACTAATCCAAAATTACATTCACCAGTCCTTGGGGAATGTTTTCATATAAAAAAATGCCATTTGGCTTGTGCAATGCCCCTATAATGTTTCAACGCTTAGTCCGAAGCATATTCTAGCAACAGATAAGAAATGGTGTGGAAGTCTTTATGGATGACTTCTCCACTTATGGAGCAAGCTTTGATCAAGCCTTGGATCGATTAGAGCAAATGCTGAAAAGATGTGTAGAAACTAATTTGAGGCTCAACTATAAAAAAATCCATTTGATGGTCCAAGAAAGCATAGTACTTGGGCACAAAATCTCACATGCAGGAATAGAGGTAAACCCAGAGAAAATCGACGTTATCCAAGGAATTACCTGTCAACCAGAAACTGTCAAAGACATTTAGTCATTCCTTGGACACACTGGCTACTATAGAAGATTAATAAAGAACTTTTTAAAGATTGCTAAACCATTGGTAGAGCTAACGAAAAAGGACGTAGACTTCGAGTGGACTAGGGAATGCGAACTAGCTTTCTAAACTCTGAAACAGAAGCTAGTAGAAACACCCATTCTACAAGCTCTTGACTAGTCCAAACCATTCCATGTCATGACTGACACATCCAACTATGCCTTAGGAGCCGTGCTTACATAGTTAGATGACCAGAAACATCCTTATTACATCCACTATGCAAGTAACAGTATCACTAGTGCACAACTCAACTACACTACTACAGAAAAAGAATTAATGGCTGTAGTGTTTGCACTAGAAAAATTTAGACACTATGTATTAGGGTACAAAGTATTCAAACACACAGATCATAATGCAATCTAGTTCCTCATGAATAAGCCAATGGTAAGCCCCCATATTATATGATGGCTGGTAATCCTACAAGAGTTTGATTTAATGATGATCGATCATAAGGGCACTAAGAATGTAGTTGCCGATCATTTATCTCAGTTGTGTTGGGATAGCAAAGAGGATGAGTACCCAATCTCTGATCATTTTCCTAATGAATTCCTCTTTGCTGGTGTAGTGAATAACCAATCACCCATAGAGACAAACTGATACAGTAGCATTCTTACCTATCTTGTTACCCAACAAACACCATAAGAACTAGACCTTAAGAAGAAACAACAATTTCTTCATAGAGCCAAGTACTTTATGGAGATCAATGGACAACTTTACAAAGTATGTCCTGATGGCTTGGTTTGATGGTGTGTTCCAGATAGAGATCAACTGAGAGTTCTCCAAGACACTCATGAGGGCCCTTGTGGGGGTCATATGCTGGCAGAAGAATGGCCATCAAGATCCTGCTTGTAGGATATTATTGACCTACCTTGTTCTGGGACACCCATCAATTCGTCCAATCTTATGAGTCCTGTTAATGTGATGGGGGAATGACTGCTAGAATGGAAGGTCTGCAATAATGGATTCAACTATTAGAACAATTCGACATTTGAGAAATTGATTTCATGGGGCCCATTACACCAATGTCCAATGGAAAATCTTACATCATAGTTGCCATAGACTACTTAACAAAATGGGCTAAAGCAGTTGCTGTTAAAGATTGCACATCATCTACAGCTGCACGATTTTTTCAACAACAAGTCGTCAATAGGTTTGGTGTGCCACATGCACTTATTTCAGACAATGGTACACACTTCATAGGTGCAACTTTTTGGAAGTTAATGCAACACTTAGGGGTTGAGCATAAATTGACTACAACATACCACCCCTAGGCAAATAGTCAAGCCGAGGTCACCAATAGGAAGATTACTAAGATCCTAACTAGAATCATGAGCAACTATAGGCGAGACTGGAGCACTAAACTAAATGATGCTCTTTGGGCATACCACTCCACATGGAAAATCCCTATAGGCTACTCTCCATATGAGTTAGTGTATGGAAAACTCCCAACACTCCCTATCCAAACTGAGCTCCATACACTAGCCACAACATGTGACCTCAACCTTGACCTTGATTTAACACAAAAACAAAGGTTGATGACTCTTAATTTGCTAGATGAGAACCAACTAGCTGCCCTATCATCGAATGAATTGCACAAGGCATTTAATAAACAATGTCATGACCTAAAAATTAGGAAAGTTAAGTATCAGCTAGGAGATAAGGTTCTTTACTGGAACCCCACACATGTGTCACAATATACCAAATTCCAAACACTATGGAAAGGACCTTACATTATATATGCAACTTTTCTTTTAGGGTCCATGACCATATGTAAACTTGAGAGCCCAAATAAGAGACTATTAGTCAACATGCAACAAACAAAACCTTTCCATGAGTTTAGGACAGCCAGAACATATGCTACCTTTGTAGGTGGGCAACCTTGCTCATTATTTCGGATCTCCTCCTTCCAACTCAGTCATAGGGGAGATGGCCACCTCTACTAACCACTAAAGGCCCTTAGTTCTTTTTAAATTTTTGTTTTACACATTTTTGTTTTACACATTTTTATTTTTCACATTTCTTTAATCTTTCTTGTTTTTTTTACACCATCATTCATATGTTTATCATTTCTTTGTGTGATTGCTTTATTTTGTTCATCACCCAATAAGTGTTTATGATGGTGGCATGAATAATACCATATTGGTTGCTAATGTTTGGATTTTACCTTTGAAGTATGATGTTAATATTAAGGTATGGTTCTTTTGATTAAACAGACAATGAGTCCACGTCGTTTGTACATCCATAAAATCCTATGTTCTCCCTTGGCTTGGAACTGTACAGTCCCTTTCTCTAATGAAATTGTTAATGAATTGGTGGCTGGGTATTTCTTAGACTAAGAAAAGACTCAAAGGATGAAAAGGATGTGACTTCAAGGGAATTATATGCATTTGTGCTCGTTATTCTCTTGAGTGCTTGGATGCTTTTTCCTTGGGTTTTCCACCATTCTGACCATCATCAAATATCTGGAAGTTGAGTACATAAAAATAAGTCTTTACATGGTGTGGTTCTCATGCAAAAAATACAAAAAAAAAAGAGAGAAAGAAAGTGAGAATTCAAAGCATACCCCTTAGGCATAATAATGAACTTGGGCTACACACATTGGTTATGGCACTGGAAAGACATGTTACCCATGCCTGAAGGTTCCCTTTAACTAAGGTCCTTTCTCACTTCCTAATTCTCCATCTCACTCTCCTCGGAATGGTGGTGACTTTTTGTAGCGGCATTCTTGTTGCTTTAAGAGGATGGGTTGGTCAAATGTGTTAATGCAAGGTCATTGAATGTGGTTTGTTGAGTTTGGATTTGGAATGAGTTCTACTTGGTCACATTAACCATAAAACACACACAAGGGACTTTACACAACCTTTTTCTTGGGTTTCCATTTCATTCTCTCCTCTCCACCTTTCTTTTCCATTTTTCACCTCATTGCCGGTTTTATCATTAGTTCGTATCTTGGTTGATGCATTTTTTTCCTTGGTAATTTCTTGTGGGTAAATTTTTTAATCTTGCTTCCAAATGACATTCCTAGAGCCTACGGACTCTTTGGTTTGTGGGTCTATTAGGGCATCAAGGGCATTAGCCTACTTTGGGGAGGACCCACTAGCATTCCTTTTTGGTGCATTTGTTAACTTCTTTTCATTAAATGTTTCCTGCAATTAAAATTTTTTTGTTTCATCCCCATCTATGACATCCATTTTATTGTTTTTATTATTGTTGTTTTTCTCCATCTTTCTTATTCTTTATCTTTTTCCATCCTATCACTACCGAAGGTTCGCTCTTAGTCATGGGGGACCTGGCACAAATTTTTCAATTTTTCTAACCCTTACATCTTAGGTAGTCACCAGTGTTAAATCTCTAGAATCAGTATTTGCCATTTTCTACAACTCAGCCAATGCACTTTACATCGAGGCAAGGTATCAATTGCATTGTGATTTATCTACCCTCGCTCATTTGTGACTGTGTTGTGTGTGTAGATGGCAATCATAAAACAATGGACTGGACTTGGAGGAAACACTCAAGATGGACCAGAACTAGAGCATTTACAAAAGGAGCAAGATTGGTGGCGTGGCTATGGATAAACAACGGAAGGTGCAATCTTAGCATTGGTAGCAACACACCTTATTTATTTTTCTCTCTTCTTCTCTTCCAAGCTACCAAATAAAGGTTGGATGTCATTTATGTACAATATTCACCTTTGTGGTCATGAACACTAATGATGTCATGTATTGTATTGTTGATTTATTCACCGAGCACGTTGAGTCTATCACCTTGTTTCATCGTCAATGATCATTCAGTCAATAATCCCATACCTTTCCAATATTTTGTAAGGAACTCAAGGATGAGTTTTCATTCAGTCATGGGGGTATGATGAACTGCGATATCGCATACGCGATATTGGATCCAACCATGAGATGTTGGATACCCCATATCACGGCCTGTCTCCTTACCTATAAATAAGAGGCAGCACCCTTGGTTTTCCCATTAGACAGTTAGTCCCTTAGCCAAACTCTTGCCATTTTTCCCTCCAGAGTTAGAATTATTTCTGTGTGCCCATAGTAGGAGTCATAGAGTGAATGGATCTTTATTTGAGCATTGTGTACTTGAGCACACTTTGTGTATAGTAATAAAGATGAACTTTATGATAAACCTTGCAGCATTCAAAATAGATTAATTAGTGTTAATTATTATTTAATGCTTTCCTAATTGATTGATGATTTCTCTCACCCTACAACTCTCTTAGTTAAGTACACTCAGTACAACCACTTCGAGCATGTGTGTAGCACTTGGTAACCCAGTGATGAGTAGCGTTTGGTAATCCTAGCAACGTTGCACTGGTTCAAGATGTGTATGGCAAGTGGGAACATATATTGGTGTTAGGAATAATTAGAACTTAGTTAATGAGTAGTTAATTTTGATTAGTTACTTAGTTATCTCTCTCCCCCTCCTTACTAGTGCAAGATATAAGACACATAAAAACTATAAAAATCATATGCCTCAAGCTTACTTAACCATACAACCGTGACATACAAGTAAGTTTGGGAAGACAATGATTAACCAACCCGTTATCATTCCACAAAGGTGCATAGGCACTTAGTCCTTGGAATTCGACCGGATCATGCATGAAACGCTCGTATTCATATGGTTGAGCATAGGGGTACCTCGCCGCTCATCAACAAAGTAATACTTATTCAAGAACATGCTTCCATCAAAATTAAAACATGTCTAATGGCATAAACACATCGAGTAGGAAGAGCCATAGAGGAAGTGCCAGGAAGTAGTAAATTCCCTTGATACCATGTTCTTTTCATTTCCTCTTGATCCTTCCCTTTCCTCAAAGCATAAGAATCATGATCTAATTTTAGTTTTAATGTGAGAAGAACCATACTGCTTTTAGGGTGAAGATCTCTTATTTATAGAAAGTGAAGGGATGGATGTTGTGATATTACTACTTGATACAACTACTTTCCCTATCATCTTGATAGCATAGGGTACTATCCAAAAAATAAAATTGGCTTGTACATAAATGATAATCCTTATTAATGCTAATAGAAAAATTGAAATTAAAGTAAAGACTTGAAAAGGAAAATAACTCAAAAAAGGAAAAGTATAAAAGACAATAAAAAATTACAAGAAATAGAAAATGTATGAAGAATTTGAAAAAATAAAAATCAATTGTGAAACAAAAAATTTAAAAATAATGCCCCTACAAGATGTTAAGCTAGATGAGTATCTTTCCTATGAAAAAGTTAAAAGGTGGACATATAGCAGAGGGAGTAGGCTTGATCATGGAATGAGGTATTTGTGGAGTTCTTGGCTACTATGAAATCCATAAAAGGATTTACTTGTTACATGTTAATCAAGATTATCATGTTCAAGCTATTAGGATGGGAAATCCTCATGTCGCTTGAATGGAAAGTGGAGTGGATAATGTAAGGTCCTTTCCAAAATGTCTAGAATTTTGTTCATTGAGGTATATATGTGGGGTTCTAGTAGAGGACCTTACCTCTTGGTTGAAAGTCCACTTTTCATATCTTAGTGTCATGACATTGTTTGATGTATGCATTGTGTACTTTGTTTATCATAAGGGCTACTTGTTTATTTTCATCTAGAATTTTAAGGTTCATAACAAATTCCTTTTGTGCTAGAGTAATGTTGAGTGTGCATAATTTTGCTTGTATTAGAAGTTTTGACAACTTATCATACATGAACTCATATGGAGAGAACCCTATAGGGAGTTTCTAGGTAGAGTGATAGGTCCATAAGGCATTGTTACGTTTAATGATCCAATCTTACCTATACCTACTAATAGCCCTAGTAAGGATTCACATGAGTTTTCTATTTGTTACTTCTACTTAACCATTTGCTTAGGGGTGATATGATGTTATGAATTTATGTTCCACCTCTAAATGTCTCATTAGTTTATTAAAAGTAGCATATGTAAAGTAAGTTTCATTATTAAAAATTAGTGTCCTAGGCATACCTAACCTATTTATCACACTTTGTTGAAAAAACATAGATGTAGTCATGGATGTACAATCTGTTATTGCTACAACCTTTTTCCATTTTATGTAATAGTCCATTGCAATGATGATGTAGGATTTTCTATTGGACATGGATGTGATGGAATCCATGAAATCAATTCTCTAGAGATCAAAAGGTTCTAATGGTTGTATTCATTATTGAGGATCTTCTAACCTTGTTATCATTCCTCCATATTTCTGAAATTGTTCACACTAGTTGGTGAATTAATGTGCATCCTTGAAGAATGTAGGCCAAAAGTTATTTGTTTATCATCAAGCATGCATCATCCCACCAAGCCATTTATGTAAATCTTATAAAGGTTACCCTCTATCTCTATGTAGTTCTTGACTCAATGAAGGAAGTGTTGCTTTTTCTTCCTATTCCATTTAGTAAGAACCTTCTATATCAGTAGATAAGAGAGAATTTAGTGTACCATGATTTGGCTACATTTGTTGTGACCATTGTTAAAAAGGATCATCACCCGAAGCCAAAAAGATCATCCTGCTAAGTGGGCTCTTAGGAGGATTGGTAGATGAGTAAAAGCCTAACCTCTTCAAGTGGATGCACCCAAGCTCAAACCTAGGTCTCTGACTTAAGAAACGAACACCTTATCATCATTACAAATGACAATCCCTTTGTTGTGATCATTGTTACCTTTGAAAAAGGATTTCATTTGGAAATTAATCGAAAAGAGGCTTTTCATCAACCTTGTTATTCCATCTTAGCAAAGATAAATGATCTACAATTATGTTCTTGGTTCTCTTTTTATTAATCATTATAAGATCAAACTTTTATAAGATCACTAGCCACTATATGATATGGGGACTAATTATTGGCTTATTCATCAAGAAGCATATTACACTGTAATATCTATGTACAAAGACTAGGTATCCAAGCACTTAGTGCCTAAATTTCTCTAAGGCATACATCATTGTCATCAATTCCTTCTCTGTTGTAGTGTGATTTAGTCATGCACTTGTAGTTTTCTAGCTTGTATAATGGATATAGTATGAATGTTTTTGATCATCCAATTATGTAAGCATAGCTTCTAAGGCAAAGTTGGATACATTTATCATGATGTAAAATGATTTAGACCAATCGAGAGCTAATAGAATTAAAGTTTCTACAAGCTTTTACTTCAAAACTTGCAATGCATGCTCACATTCATTGGTCCATTCAAATGATGCATCTTTTGTTGTTAGCTCTACCAGTGGTTTGGCAATCTTCAAAATTTTTTAATAAATCTCCTATGGTAGCATTTATTTCTAAGGAATGATTGGACATCTTTCACTATTGGTGACTAATATATTATTTCTTAGATCACTCTTATCTTTTTCTAAAACCTAATACCCCAAGACAATGCCTTCATGGATCATCAAATGTCTCTTCTACCAATTGAACTTGAGATTTGTCTTTGCACATCAATTTAATACCTACTTAAAATGATCCAATGCTTGCTCAAAATATGACCTATAGATAGAAAATTCATCTATGAATACCTCCATAGCACTACTAATCTATTGTTGAAAAATGCAAGGACAAGTTACTAGAAAGTCAAAGGTGCATTACATATGCCAAAGGACATCTTCTTATATGCAAAAGTCCAACAAGGATTGTGAATGTTATCTTAGCATGTTCTTTTAAGACTATTTGGATTTGATTGTAGCTACTATAGCCATCTAGAAAACTATAATACTTATGACCTACAATGTTATCCAACACTTGGTCCACAAATGGTAATGGAAAATGATCATTGAAAATTTTCATGTTCAATAGCTTAAAGTCAATGCAAATCCATCACTCACCTTTGTTAAGCATAATAAAAAGTATGCTCATCCACTTATTATTTACCATAAGATAGATGAATCCAAATTTTAAGAGCTTTTCCACTTCCTTTTTTACTACTTACTTCAATTAGGATTCAATCTTCTTTGTGGCTATTAATTGATCTTAATGGTAGACTCTACATAGATTTTATGTTGACATATGCATGGATAGATACCTATGATTTCATCATATGTCTAGAAAATAACTATTATCCACCTATTTATCACCTTTAACCACTTTTATTTTTGTTTCTTTATGATTTGAGCATTTATGATTACTAGTTTACTATTTTTAGGAATACATACTCAAGGGATTCTAGTAATATTTTTAGCTTTGATGAGCGGGAGGTACCCCTACATCCAACCATATGAATCACAAGCGTTCACGCAAAATCTGGCTGAATTCCGTGGATGGGACTAGTTGTGGCATCTATATTGTTATGCCTTGATCGTAGTTTGTTGTCTTCCCACTTGGTCTAGTGGTAGCTTTGTCACATATGGTTTAGTTCAAAGTGAGGCATATGATGTTGTCTAATTATATGCTAATCCTAATGATGATAAAATGGTAATTTAATTAAGCTAATGGACAATGGAAAGTGAAATCTAACTAGCCTACATGCGATGGGTATTTGCCCTTAATCATCTATATACATCTTGGACTTCATGAGACTACTTTTGGGATTGCCAAGTATATGTCACTGGATGTGCTAAACGATACACTACTGGGTTACCAAGTATCTACACTTAAATGCTCGTGATTAAGGCATATGCATTCCACTTAATAATAGGAATAGTAAATAGTAATAAATGAAAACATTTAACTAAAGAAAATAGTAAATAATTAATAATTAAAAGCAATAATAATCTAAGTGGATGTTGCAATGATGGGAGTAATCTCAATCTTTATTACCAATCATGTAACGTGTCCAAGTATGTCACACTTGAACAAAGGTGCCATACGATTACAAACATCATAGTGCAAGCATGCATTGGGAATAATGGAACTCTAAGGAAAAATTGAAAATTAAAACTATCTTCCCTACTGCTACTACCTATTATCTCAATTAGGTGCCTAAGTGTTGTATTCATAGGTTAACCCAGAGGAGACAACATCAAGTATTCGATGTCACTTCTTGGCTCTGACAACAGGTATTTGATGTCAAGGCTTGACAAGATGATGACTCATCATACCCTCACAACTAAATGAAAACTTGTCCTCAAGTTAAAAAAAATGAGGAACAAGTTCTTTACAAAATATTGGGCAGGTATGGGATTATTGACTTAACTTAAATAATGAACAAAATAGTTGACTCTTACATGCCATAGTGGTGTAATACAAAAATGGAACACATTATTACAAAATAGAAACAAAAAGTGGAAAGCTCATGTGGTGCCCGGAGGCAATGGCTCTTCCATGGGTTGCTTCCCTTTGTCACCAGGCCTTTGAAATTTGTAGTGATTAAATAATGCCTACAAATTCTCCTCCTTCGTCCTTGGCTCTTACTATCTAAGCTATTGAACTGATGTGTGTTAGCACCAGTACATCCCAAGGACATGGTAGTTGCAGAAACATCTAGTTTTCCTTCACATACCAAGCCACAAAATATTTTCATTCTTCCTTGAAGGCCCTAGCTTTGTCTCTGAGTTCATGATAATTAGTCAATCTTCTAGTTAGGTTTGAGGCTACGTCCTTTTGCCCTTGATAGCTAGCTTTGATCACCTCTAATTCTGAGTTTGCGACATGCAGCTTTTACAGAGCATCTTTTCGATTTGCAAACTCTCTCTCATATAATGCATAGGTGGTTGCCAGTTGTTTTTCTAGCTCATTTTGGGGACGACTTGCTATTAACATGGTAAGGTTGGCATATCTAAAGTTAGCCAATGCCAGGTATTCTTTCAGATCTTCTATCTGTAGGTCTTTTTTTTTGACTTTCACTTGATGGACCAAGGCATAGTTATCCATGATGAGTTGCCACTCAAGATTTTGTGTTGACAAGGAGCTAATGTGGGCTTTAGCCATCTAGATTTGGCCACAAAAGTGCCTACTTGGTTGCCTACTTTTGCCATCTAGAAACTGAAGGAGCACTTTTGGCATCTAGATGGCCACAAAAGTACTTAGGAGCATGCCTACTTGGTCGCAAAAGTGCTCCTTCAGTTTCTTATGCTTTTTGGCCTCATTTTTCCACACGCTAATTTTAATTGTTGACTTCTGACAAATAACATGAACCTCCTCCATGGAGAAGGTTCTATTCTCTCTAGTCAATCTATTAATGTCTTGGTTGACCCTCACCAATTGTTCTCTTAACTAGTGGATTCTTTCTTCTAGAATGTTCTTTTGCTTCTCCATTATGGCCAACCTTGAGTTATTCACAGCAAGTTGGTTATTCTCTTCTTATATGACAGTCAATGCCTTTTTGTATGCATGGGATTACACATCAATAATAGAGGCATTTCAAATCAGCTTCTCTTTTTCTTGCACAGCAACTACTCTCTCCTTAGTTAGCTTAGTTAGCTACTCCATCCTGAGTTGCTCAAATTGGTCTAGCATAACAAAATGGGTAGGATCCCGTCATTCAACTCTCAAGGTAGCCAAATCTTCCTATAGTCTTTGTACTTTTGTGTATACATGCTCTACCTTGACTTTTGCAATGACCAACTTTCCCTTAATGGTGATGAAGTCTGACTAGGTTGTAGTGACATCAATAGGGATGTCAAACAAGGTAGTCATTACTTGGCCCATCTGCAGTAGTTTATCAAGCACTTCCTCATGCATCGTAAGAGTCATTGAAGTTCTAGCCAACACTTGCACATTTCTGGATCTCGTTAGATCTGTCGAGGACACAACACACATGTTGAATGATTCTTTGATATGATCTATGATTACTTGTGCTACACCTACTGCATCTTCATGTTACAGTATCATAACTATGGCACCTTCACAAATTTCAAGCATTACTTGGAAGGATGTGGTATTCCCAGATATTTTTCATGACCATTGGCATCCTTCTCCTCTTGATTGTAGCAAGATCTCCCCTACATTAGATCAGCTGAAATTGTGAGCCATACAACATCATCCATGACTCAAAAGAGGTTGGACTTATCCCTACTTCCCTAGCTGACTGCTTTAGCGATCTTCTACAAATGGCTCATTGAGGGCCTATAGTCTTGCAACAATAGTAGTGGAGCTTGTGTCTATGGATGCTGCTTAGGCTTGCATTGTGTTTTTGCTTGTGGCTTTGCCTCCTTCTCTACTTCTTTTCTTCAAAAAGATCCTTTCTTGGTGCTATAGGTTTTAAGAGTTTAGTGAAGGAGGCGTTTTGAGCCTTCCTAGGAATATCATTTGTATACCCCTGGATTCCAACATGCTTCCATAACCTTTTGATTAGGAAAGGGAAAGGAAGTGTTGGTTTCCCTACCTTCTTTTCTTCAAAATGCCATTGAATTTTAGTGAAGTAAAACTAGGGAAGATTGACCACGAATTTGTCCATTAGGATATAACTTCCCCTAGCTGCATAAGTTGAAATTCAATTAAGCCCTTTTGTGGGAAATAGGTGGTAAGTTCCAATCTTGAAATACGTCCTCTCCTCTAGAGTCATTTCATTATATGTTTTATCCTCCTTGCTGTACGCTCATTTTAGCCATAGTTTCTTAGTCTCGGGGTTGGATCTGGTTGACAAATGGGCTACCTTAGCTTCTTCATTTAGTAGATTGAAAGCTGCCACAATAGCTTTGATTGAATAAGAGACGTTAACTCCACAAATGTTGATGGTGGTGCCCTCTTCTTTATTGTGCTAGAACTAATAAGTTTCACCTAGGTACCACTTGCCACTATTCTACAGAATGGGACACAATGAGGATGCCTTAAGTTGCATCCAAACAGCTTCTGGAGTAAACTTCATGAATGTGCCAAAATTCATTTCCACGATGATTGAAGCCAACGTGGACTTTTCTAAAGTGGAAGCAAGGTAATCAGGGGGCAATGCGAGACATTGTCCTTGCTTGGAAGCTTGTGGTTATACAACCTCCTCTTGGGTCGATTGCCCAGTAGTAGGAGCCTCTTGATGAATGCTGAAGGATTGGGCTTCCTGCTCTGCATGTTTTGCATGTTTGCCTTGCTAACTATAGCCACCACATGGATTCTTAGTAACTCTTTGTAAGGGTTCACCTTGTGCACCTCTTTTTGGGGCCATCTGCAATCAAGCAAAGGTCAAGTGTTACTAAGGTTATATTTGTTATCATCAATTTATACCTTACTCGGAACCTTAGTTCATTAAGTTTGTAATGCATATGATCACAGAGTTAGAAAATTTTTCAAGAAAAATCCTTAAAAATGTCTATCTCCATTACAACCCTTTGCAATTGGTTCCTTTTTCCTTATATGTGGCTTATAACGATGGTTATAGGCTCTTAGGTGAAAGAATTAAGGTTTCTAGCATTAATACAATTGATTTTTCATAATAAAACCCAAAGTGTTTTAACACTCTTAACATTCCTACCCTTGGGATACCTTCCAGGTGATAGCAAATTTTAGCAATTTGGCACAAGTTTCACATGCAAGCACCTCGCACGATTATCGTGAACACTCCGGGTTTAGGTGGGTTTAAATAGCATGGAAATCAAAGTAGTAGAAAGTAAAATATCATCAGTGAAGATAGGGGTGTAGAGCTCTAAGTTGCAAGAGAAAATTTGAACAAATCCCTTAGTGGCAAATGATGAAAATGAAATTGGAAGTACCACGGGGGTTATATATATAGGCTCTATAGGACCCGATGTTGGGCATGTGACATTGCATCAGACCCAACATCAAGGTCCAGAAATTTGCACTGAATGGGATAGTTGAGCATGCAAACAGAAGATTGGTGATTTGTTGGAAGGTTGAAAGTCAGGGTCATCAATTTGGGGTAAGCAAAAAAATTAGTTTAAGGCACCGAAAGTGTGATAAGGTGGAGTCGTCGATGTGAAAAGCACTAGAATGAGCAAGAAAAAGGCATTAAAATTGAGGTTGTGGATGGATCAATTACATGATAAGGGAAACAATAAAATGCAACAATTGAGCACTTGGAAGGTGAAAAATGCTATGGTTATGTCAAACAAGTATAAGACACAAAAGTTACACAAGTGGGTCCTCCCCAAAGCAAGCTCTAGCCTATGATGCCCTTGTGTAACCACACCTAAAAATGTCTATAAGCACTAAAGGGGTTGAATGCAACAAAAACCTATAAAACAAAACACACATGTTAGAACCACCAAATTGAGATAATAACTCTATGTCACACAAAATCATAAGTTATGATCACCCGGACAATGAGATGAGATGGATGGAAGAAAGGATTGCAAAAATTGGAACATGAAGTATCTAACCTTGGCCATAATGAAACCTTATGCATTATTAATGGTTAAATAATTATAAGTCCTTCTATCTAAGATTCAAACCAAGTCCGCACCACATTACAATGACATCGCATTGTTTCATCACATCAGCAGACAACCATAAGACTATTAGAGTCGCAAGGAGGAACATCACTTGGCATTTTTTCCAAGGAAGGAGCTTATTATGGCACACTTATTGTATATATATATTTTTTCCTTTTTCACTTGTTTTCTTTTTTTTCTTGTTTTTTTTTTCAATTCTGAGAAGTTGCCAACCTTCAGGCATGGGTACATGTCTTTCCAATGGGACCTATAGAAGTTTATTCAGTGTTTTTTTAAGTTACTCTTACTCCCATTTTTTGTTAGAACTACAAGGATATGGTTACAACCTCAGCAACATGATAGAATATACAGAAGTGACCAAAGAGAATCCACAAATCTCCTTGATGTCACACACTTTACATTTCACCTTGGTTTTGTACTTTTCTATTTGAACACAATGATTATAGATTTATTATTAGGTTGGATAATGGAAAAGGTTATCATTATGACCAGAGCAAGAACCTCTTATTAATGGAATGAGTGGATGGATGTTGTGGTCTCAATTTCCGAATAATTAGTCCCTTATGACTGGACAACATAGAGAAAACCTTAACTCAATGGGCAACATGATCATTTTATTCATAATTGAGATTACATAATAAAGAAAATGAAAATAATAATAAAAATTGGAAGAAAATAAGAAAAATTGGATTAAGAAATGGGAAAATGATAGAAAAATTGTAAAACAAAAAGATGAAAAGCACTTAAGAATCTTGAAATTAGAATGGGGGGTAACCCCCATAACTAAACATTTGGCCATGACAAGGATTAATAAGTGGATAATTAGGATCCATGCATGTATGAAACATTGGTAATTGTTCATGCCCCAGCCACTGGGTGTTTGTTGGTGGTGTGGTGGCTTGGTAGAAAAATTGTTGGCCATACACTTGATGGATAAATGCATGGTGGACTAGAAAATGGGATGTATGAATGTTATGAATGTCTGACCCATGATTTTACTCTTAATCTTGATATGGTATGCATGGATTTATTTGTCTCCCCACATTTGTAGCTTCATTTGTTGGATTTGTAATTGGAGTACTAATGGATGGTGGTGCATGTGTAGGTTCAGATGACATTGGTTGAGACAAGGAAGGTGGTGCACTAGATTGACATTGTGTTAGCTTAGATGATGTCGTGGGTTCATGCGTGGTCTACTTTGGCTTATGGCCTTTCCTCTAGAAGGGATTTTTTTTGATGTTGTAGTTGAGACCCACTAGTGTTAGCATGTTTATGCACATTTGCAGCACAAGTGGCATTTATTTGTTGATATTGTGGTGCAAAACCTTCTTGTGTTGCTAGCAGTGGCATATAATGAGGTGGAGTATGAGAATATAAAGGGTAGGATGGATGGTAAGAGGCATGAGGTGGTGATCCTTTAGGGGATGTCATGGGTTGATGGTACTTAGGAGAGTGGTAGTGGAGATTAGAAGTAGAGGATGCAGAACTAGTTGAAAAAACAGGATGTTGAACATAATAACCACATAGTTTTGGTAGGTAGGAAGGATAGGGTTGATTTGGTGGTGGCCTCCCACACAACTGTGGTTGTTGCCACTATGGTTGATGACTGTGTTAATGCTGGTAATGAGTCCCACTAGGATGGTATGATCAGTTGTGGGACTATTCATAATTACCTTGTGGGAGAGGAAATCTTTCAGGCACGTGCCTTTGCACCTACTTTATATTTAAGGCACCTATCCAATACTCTTGTAGATGGAACAAGACTAGGAAATGGCCATTTAGATGGTCATATATGAAAATGTTGCATCCATTATCTTTGTTTGAGTTTATAGCCTTACTTTCTTTAGCCATTTTTCCCATTTGTTGAAGAGTGTTCTTGGCTATTTCTTGGTTTTGTATCCTTTGTTTATTATGATTTCTTGGCTTGCTTTTCATGATCCTCTCCTCGACTATCTCAATAAGAGTTTTGACATTTTCATTTATCCATTTGGACATCATATTAAGCTTTTCTTATAGTTCATTAATAGACTCATGTATTGGCAAGGTTTGTTGTAGGATCACCTCATCGAGAGTGGTTTCATTCTCCTTACCATGGATTTGGACCTTCTTCTATCAAAGAGTTGGGTCCCATTGATATCTCTTGACATTCCCCATTTTCATATCTCTCCTTCTTCTTTTTCCACACACTCTATTAACTCCTAGATCTGATGGGCTTGAAGCTTGTATAATTGCCCTAGGGCATACATCCCAAGGGTTTCCCTTATTTCTTTATGAAGCCCATCTATGATGTGGAAAAGCTACCTTTCCTCAGAGAAACCATGGCCTAGGCATCTATTTAGTAAGGAATAATATCTATCTAAGGCCATGTTCAAGGGTTCATGTTATTCTTATTTCCACTCTTGGATCTATCTCATCAAGTTGGACACTCATGCATAAGTTTGATATTTCTCGTTGTAAAGTTCCATCATTGTAGATCATTGTTGAATTGAATTTGGTCTCAATGATATATACCACATTTTGGCTCTATGAATGAGTGTCCTAGGAAAGAGATTAAGCTCTTGCCATCCACTTTCAATGTTGTAGGAAGTACATGCATCATGGAAGGCTTGTAACTGATGTTGTGGATTTGAATCATAGCCTCCTAGAAATTTAGAAATATTATTCATGTCAAGCTTGGGTAAACAACTCTTTTTGCGATGCTTGTGAGATATCTTAACAACCTCTGTAATTTGCATTAGGCTTTTAGTGGCCAACAAGGGTTTATCATCATCAAACAAATTATGAGGGAAATTTCTATCTCTTTTCATTTGATCATGATGATGTTGTCTATGTTTATGGTGACATCTTTGTCTTTTCTCGTGGGTTCAATTCTAGTTTTTAGTGGAACTTTATCTTCATACCTACATTCATCTTCATCAAAACTAGATGTTGAAGAGAAAGAGGAAGATGAGGGACTAGAAGAATCGCCATGGCTTTTATGGTGTTCTTTGGGGTTCCTTAATTTATCATTTCTTGGTTTCAAGGAGGTCTTAGGCCTTAAGGCCTCCTCTAATTCAAGACCTATGCCATCTTCTCCAATATTGTTTGCCTTAGGTGAATGTAGTCTTTGAGTATTGTTAGGGTGGTCATGATCATAAGAAATCCTTACATAAGGTTGATCACTCCAATTTTCTTCTTCATATATCTCATTATTCCTCTAATGAATGTGTTCTCTATATAATGCATAGACACTTCCATGTGAGAGAGACATTGTTCTTGATTTATGATGTGTGTGAGCTAAGAGTTTTTTAAAGATATTTCATTAATACCTTTATAGCGATCTTGTATAATATAACTAATCTAGATAACTAGCACCATCCCTGACAACGGTGCCAATGATGAGTAGCAAGGTACCCCTATGCCCAACCATACGAATCATAAGTGTTCACGCACGATCTGGTCAAGTTCTATGGATGGGACTAATTGTGGCATTTAGATCATTATGCTTTGATCGTATTTTGCTATCTTCCCACTTGGACTAGTAGTAGCGTTGTCATGTATGGTTTAGTCCAAAGTGAGGCATATGATGTTACCTAATTCTATGCTACTTTTGATGACGGTAAAAAGGTAAATTAATTAGGCTAATGGACAATGGAAAGTAAAATCTAACTAGCCTACATGCAATGGGTATCTACCCTTAATCATCCGTATACATCTTGGACTTTGTGAGACTACTTTTGGGATTGCCAAGTGTATGTCACTGGATGTGCTAAACGATAACTGCTGGGTTACCAAGTATCTACACTTAAACACTCGTGATTAAGGCATACACATTCCACTTAATAACATGAATAGTAAATAGTAATAAATGAAAACATTTAACTAAAGAAAATAGTACATAATTAAAAATAAAAGCAATAATAATCTAAGTGAATGTTGCAATGATGGGATTAATCTCGATCTTTATTACCAATCATG
>MNCI01004224.1:135168-149352 GCA_015680685.1 Gnetum montanum | reverse complement strand
ACGAGATGGTGTAGTTGATCCCTTTGCGAATAACCATAGCTAGGACAACAGTGTAACAGTGCATAATATTGGCCCATGGCGGCATCCAAGGGTTCATGTCCTCCTTGTTTTCAACCTTGGATTTGCTTTCGCAAGTTAGACACTTGGGAGTATGTTTGGTACTTGTCATTAAATAGTTCTAACATAGTACTCCACCTATGAATGGATTTCGATTCTAAAGACTGGTACCAGCTTTCTGCTTTTTTAACTAGTGTTCATGAAAACAACTTAAAATTTTTTTCATTCGTTTGCTATATTTTGTAAGGCACACACATCATGGAATGCTTGTAAGTGATTTTGAGGATCAACGTTGTATCCCCCTTCAAATCGTGGGATGTTGTTCATATCTAATCTCTTGATCCTACTATCTTTCTGATGCCTTGTTGAAATTCTAACAACCTCAGTTATGTCCAACATACTTCAAGTAGCAAGTAGGAGTTCATCGTGATCATCTCATCCATGGCATCTATGATGCTTCCATTGTTCCCTACTCTCCCTTCTTCTATGTCGTGACTCTCTAGAGTGCCCTCGTCCCCTTTCTTGGTTGTTTCGTCTATGACTTCGACTTTGCCTACCTTTATCCCCATGGTCTTTTTCTTTATGACTACATCTGGACACTGAAGGATAGGATGAAGGAGATGATGTAGGTAAAGAAGAAGGAGAATTATCACCATGAGAGTGTTTGCCACCTTCTCTTTGGCGGTCTTGACCTTGATTGCGATTGCAATCAGAATGTTCGTCTTTATCATGTGTCCGTGTTCCTTTTTCAGATCCTTTGTGCCCATGGGTATCAGAACCTGGGTTATGAATAGTGAAATGAAGGTTTTGATACATTACCCCTTGGCCAAAGTCAAGGGAAGGAACATCATTGTGTGGGCAACTACCTGAGGTAGGTTCACCACCCTCATTTTTGCTTAAGACATGTGGGGCATCCTGGGACCACTTACCCTTCAAAGACTTATGATGTCTCTCCTGTTGCAAATCCCTTCGATGTTGTGCCTCCTTGGGATGGTATTCTCTCGAGTCATGGTCTTGCATAATGTATTCTGCATGTAAGTGTCGCATGCCAATTCATGTGAGGGCATGAAGAAGCATGCTTGGGACTGAACGATTAGGAGGTAACACTATGTTACCTTCTAAGTTCGCCAACGCAGTTGTTCATCTTGATGGAGGATAAAGGTGAAGTTTGGTATATACTCATTGGGATGAATATATACCACTCGAACTTGTTGAGGGACTAGCAGATCAACGTCATGTGTATTATGCTGTCAACTATTTCCTATTTCAAACCTAGGTGGTGAGGCGCTTTCGTACGAAGAAGGAGACATACTTGTCTGTTCAGTGTGTATTGTATTCTTGTTTATTATTTTCTCAATCAACCCTAAGGGTTTGTTCCAATGATGTGAATGATTTCTTATGTTCTAGTTAGCGCACAAACAACTAAGTCCTCGGCAACGGCGCCAATGATGAGCGGTGAGGTACCCCTATGCGCAACCATACGAATATGAGCGTTTCACGCATGATCCAATCGAATTCCAAGGACTAAGTGCTTATGCGCCCTTGTGGAACAAGGACGGGTTGGTTGATCGTTGTCTTCCCAAGCTTACTTATATGTCACGATTGTATGGTTAAGTAAGCTTGAGGCATATGATTTTTATAACTTTTATGTTTTTATGTCCTACGCTAGTAGGGAAGGAGAGAGGTAACTAAGTGACTAATTTAAAACTAAGTTCTAACTTATCCTAACACCAGCATCCGTTCTCACTTGCTGTACACATCCTAAACCAGTGCAACACTACTGGGATTACCAAACGCTAATCGTTACTAGGTTACCAAGTGTTATACGCATGCTAGAAGTGATCGTACTAAGTGTAATTTAATGATTTGCTTAATTGATCAAAATGAATTGCTACGCTAATAACATAAATGTAAAGTGCATAGAATAAAATAAAATAAAATAAATGCATAAGAAAATAAAATAAAAGAAATGCGTAAGAAAACAAATCTCAAGTGCTGTAAGGATGAATCAAAGAGCTTGTATTTATTACCGTACACAAGGTATGCTCAGGTACCTAATGCTTGAATAAAGATCCATCCACGCTTAGACCTCTTGCTGTGGGTACTTGGAAAATACTTTAACTTTCAAATAGACTACAAGAGTTTCGCTACTTGACTGCTAAAAGACTTCTTTTCAATTGTGTGCCTGGGCACTGTATTTATAGGCTTGGGAGCAACTACTCTAATAATTAGAGTAACTGCTCTAATAATTAGACTAACTGCTAAAGTACCCGCTAGAGTAACCACTCTAATAATTAGAATAACTACTAGAGTAACTGCTAGAGTAACCACTCTAATAATTAGAGTAACTACTAGAGTAACCGCTAGAGTAACTACTCTAATAATTAGAATAACTGCTAGAGTAACCACTAGAGTAACCGCTCTCATCAGGAGCCCTCTTTCCTTTGAAAGTCTTATAGTGATTCTCCATGAATAGATCCTTGTGTAATTAGAACTTTGTGAGTTTGTAATCTCTAGAGATTTCATTGATTGCTTCATAGTCCGAGGCTATTGCTTCAAGTACTAGTCTCATCAACATTGCTAAGAGCATTGATGGCACTGATTGATCAGGTGATAATACAATGTTACCCTCGGGGGGGTTCCATTGCATTTGTTTGTCTTTGTAAAGTATGAAGGTAAATTATGGATGATAAGGATCTGGATGCTTGTAGACTACTTTTACTTGTTGTGACACATCATCTTTACTCCTTGTATTTTTATCATGCCCTTTAGTTATATCATTAGTAGATGGGAAATTTACCTTAGAATAAAATAATATTATTTTTGACAAATGATAAATTATGTTAAGTTCTAATAAAGATTCTTGAATAATCTTAGCTATCTAAAATGCTAGCATCATATCCTTGGCAATGACACCAATAATGAATGATAGAGTGACCCTACTCTTAACCATATGAATCACAAGCATTCATGCATGATCTGGTTGAATTTCATGGAGTTGGGACTAGATGGATGCCTTAGATAACCAAGTGCTATGATGTTAATCATTGTCTTTCTAATCACACTTATATAGGCTCAAGTTGTATGGTTAAGTGTGATTGCGGCATATGATTGCATTGTTATTATTACTAAAACATGTAAAGTATTAAAATATTAATCTAACTAGCCTAAGTGCAAAAAGTTAATCTAATCTAGCCTAGCATGGGGCATCCGTTTTCAACTCATCATATACATCCTGAACATTTATTAACACTATTGGGTTATAAAGTGTTTCATTGTAGGGCATACCAAGTGATCTACTACTGGGATTACTAAACGTTATTACATTTATGCTTAAAATTAGTTATACTCATGCAAATTGACTAAGTGCAATCAAATAAAATAATTAACTACTTGCATAAAAAGTAAATGAGCATTCAAAATAAATTGTAGAAAAGTAAATGAAAATGTTAATCCAAGTGCCTAATGGATAAAACAAAGCACATTTTTATTGTTTCTTGAAAGTGTATCTAGGTACATCATGCAATCAAATAAAACTTCGTATACTTCACTCAATCCACATTGCAAGTAGTCAAAGGGAAAGCTATAACTTCTATGGTGTGAAACTGCAAGAATTTGGCTAATGCAATGACCAAATGGTGCCATGAATATGGTGGGTACGCACATTTATATAGGTAATGATGAAAGCTACATCGACACAACTGACTAATTTATTATTTATCAATTGCCCCTTGAAATCAAACCCATGACTTAAGCTTTTAATAAAGAGTCTTACCACTAGGCTAACACCTCATTGTTTATTTTTTTACATTTGACTATACCTTTCCCATGATTTCCTACTTAACTAACTTATATTAGTGGTTAGGATTACTTTACACTTCCTCAAGTGAGATATTCTATGTCTTTAATCATTATATCATATAAAAATACTATACTTGTTCTTTTATATCTTGAAGAACTCCTTTCAAAAATTTGGCTAACTCAATTTCTGCTTATAACCTAGAACTTTGTTAACAATATTTACCCTCAAAAATTAAACTCAAGCCATGCTTTAGAAATTCCAAATCAAAAATTTACCGCTAAGCTAATGCCTCATTGTTGGGAAGATTTCTTAGACATACAATCAACATGAAATTTAAGTCAAACTTTTATAGATTGGAATTCCCAAATCAAAAGTAAGTAACACCTCGCTTGATAATTCAACTATTAGCAAGTTATATGATTTTTAAAGTATTTAATAAACTTTGCGTTGAAATTTAAGTCAAACTTTTATAGATTGGAATTCCCAAATCAAAAGTAAGTAACACCTCGCTTGATAATTCAACTATTAGCAAGTTATATGATTTTTAAAGTATTTAATAAACTTTGCAATGCTTTGTATCACAATGAGGTAACTACTTGAGCAAAATCTCAATAGCCTGTTTCAAGGTTATGCATGATGACCGAAATTTTATAGTAGCTTAACCCATCCAATTCTTACAAGGTTCTGAACTCAGATAATTATATGATAAGTTCACAAAGAAGTACCTATTTTAAGTTTGTACTTTTATGGATCATTACAAATGCCATCTTTTCCCTGCTTTAATTAGAAAAAGTTAATCCTGCAGAGCGATATAAACCAAATCCTTGTGTATTTTCAGCGTAGAAGCATATTCCTTTTTGCTTCTCTTGTCCAAGCATCCAAAAGATACAATAATAGTGCTTGCCTAGTTGCACTGCTAAATATTATTTAGGATGAGTTATTTTAATACAACCAGCCAGGCATAAGATTCCTTAAAGGAAGATGGCGAAAGGCTGATAAAGGAGCATAACCTTTGAATCTGTTATCCAGATTTTTACTTATACACATTTAAATTAAAGATCGTTCCGAACAAAGGAAACCAAGATATAATTCTGAGCGCAACATCACAACAAAAGTCCTTTTACTGGAAGACTGACTCGGCTGTTTGAGAAGATAAACTCATAATGATTGCACTGCAGCAGCACAGACGACCTGTCCGCTCCAGCAGAGCTAGCAAAGTTATTTTTTTCGAACTTGTTTTTGCAACATCAAAAATATAATTATCACACAAACTTTGCTGTTTATTGTATTTCAGTCAGGTACCCATGGTTTTTGACTTGGTCATGGCATTGTGGACATGTACTACTAAGACACTCTTGTCTGATTCTATTGTCATTTGTTAATCCACGCAAAGCTCTACCGGCAGTTGGAGTTCACTTGAAGCTCCTAGTTGAACGCTAAATACTCAAGAACCAGTGCGTTGCTCAGAGACGAGGCAAGCAAATCGTCACTAATGGCACTGACCATGAACACGACACTCTTTGTGATTCTGATGTTCTTTCTGTGTCTTAATCGGCAAATCCAATCAACATTTTCATCAGGTACGGTTCTCTCAAAATCCTTCCATGGTATTTTAGACGTTCAACTGGTCACAGACCTGTATCTTTCTTCCTCGTTGAGGCCAGATTACCAAGATATGCTGCAGAACTTGAAGATATTTTTGTACCCTTCCAAGTCCAAAGATTTTGGGTCCCTCAAACACTGCCAAAACCTAACAGCGACTGACATGCTTAAGCCTGCCGAGTTCTTCTACAAAACCCTTGCCAAGAGCTCGTTTATTACCCAGAACCCTGAAGAAGCCCATTTCTATTTTCTACCTTTCCGTGTTGAAAAACCTGAATTGAAGTCTACTTCCAGTGTTTCAAGGTTTCTAAGACGGTACGTAGATGAAATCAAGGCCGAATATCCGTACTGGAACCAGACCTTGGGTGCTGATCATTTCTATGTTTCCTGTAGTGGGATTGCAATAGATTCAAACAGAAATCTTGTTGAGCTGAAGAAAAATGCAGTGCAGATTTCATGTTTCCCTGTTCCTGATTTTGAAAACTCTCGTTTTTATGCCCATAAGGACATAGCCATGAGCCCTGTTGGTTTTGGTATAGATTCTGATGGGGACTTAGCCCAGCCTGAGCTGTATCTTGCATATTCTGTGAGCATGGTTGAAGGACTTGAGCAGTGGAAAAATGAGCCTGGCTTTAGATTGGATGAGAACGTGCCTGATTCACCATCAGTTTATGCACAGATTCTGGGTTCTAGTAGATTTTGCTTGGTTATGTTCAGCAGCAAAGGTAACCCACGATTCCTGGTGGATGCATTATCAGCTGGATGCATACCTGTCATCATAGCTAACAGGCCCCTGTTTGACATTCCTTTTCAAGATGTTCTTGACTGGAGGAAATTTGTGGTGGCTATTGATATGAGCCAGTTAAGCCAGCTTAGAGAGTTACTGCAGGGAATTCCAGAAGAGAAGTCTCGGAATATGAAGAAGTTAGCTAAGGAGGCCAGCAAGCATTTGGTCTGGCATTCAAAATCCAGACCTTATGATGCCTTTCACAATTTGATGTATCAATTGTGGCTTAGGCGCCATGTCATCAGGTATGCAAGGAGGAATGTGGAATAGCTAAACTAGTTTTTTCTAAGTTATGGGTTAGTTACTGTGGTTTAGAGGTACATTTGTTGCGGAATGAGGTAATTTGCAATGTTGCGTATAATTATTAACTAATGGTGGATTCATAGCTGTAGCTCATCCGTAATGATGAGATAGCTGGTCAGATTGGGTTTGGATGATGATGATGCTGCTGCACTTTCAGTAAGTGTAAATGCTAAAAGCTATAAAAATAGAAGGAATTTGGTCTCCAGCATTTAGATTTTTTCATTTTTCATTTTCTTTTCTAAAACCTGCATCAGCATCTTGTTTTCCAGCTGTAATTTATATTGCTTAGCAAGTGGTTTTTAAAAATTCTGAAGCTGATACCTGCAAATAAATAATAAAAGTCCTTTCTACTTTAATTTTCTTTAAATGTGGTTTTAGAATAAGAATTTATGTTGCTGGTAGCTAAGATATCGGAGGCTGATATCTCCAAATGGAAAACAGGTGTTTTCTTCTCTGGTGTGGTATACATGTGCTAGAAAAGACATGCAAAATTTGAGATTTAGAGACCTAATTATGAGAAGTATTTGTTAAAATGAAGATATTTTGAAAATGCTAAAACTGAACATATTTGTCTCCGTTGCTTGGGGAATAAAGTTGGTTGTATTTTACTATTTTGTAACTTATTTAACAGAACCATCATTTGGCCATTCAATGGTAAAAATTGGAAATCTCTCGATCCAAGTGGGATAGTTACCTTTAACAATTTTAGTAAAACTAGTTTAAAGTGATGAGCTGCTGAAGATTCTGATTAAGGAAAACATAAATTATGTTTCATTGTTAACATTCTTTTTTTCTCTGGTTTTATTTGTGGTTGGCTTCATGGTTTAGGTGTTTATCTGTTTTACTGGAGGATCTTCCCTTCCTCCATGATGATAATGATGTTGCAATGGCTGATTTGAGATTCACCCCTCTGATTAAAAAGAAAAGATATTTTATTCTCTAGGTTTTGAAAAGAATTAACATAAGAAGATTTTCATGTAATGGAGTAATATGAGCAAAAGCAGGGCAAAAAGCTTGTTAGTTGTACAGGCTTATTATTTCTAAGTTATGGGCATCAATAAATAAGAGCCAGAAACATACATAAAATGACATCAGAATTTTTACGTGCCAAGCTCTGGAACTATCCCAAAATTAACAGTTAGCTAATTCAAAGTGAGAAGGGTAAGAATTCCTTTTTCACATGTATCAATACCAACTTACCTCACCTGCATAGCTGCTTCAACAAGAACCTCCCCATGCTACAATTTTTCTTTCTCACCCTTTAAATGAGTGAGCTCACTTACAACCAGAGAATCACTGTTTATGGCAGCCACCCTATTAACAGACCAACAAAATGTTCATTCCTCAAAGGATCATGGTAGATGGTTTTTGACTATTTTATATCCCGGGTCCTTAATGACCTTCATATCCTTTTATTGTTAAGTGTGTTGAGTGTATCATGTACTGGCTGACATAAAAATTCTATGTAACGGAAATCTCTAATTGGTCATGAATTGTGACTCAATAATTTGATGTCATCCAAGTAAGGCAGGCATTCTATCCACTACATAAATTGATGCTAATGGTTGCTTGGCTGATCATTGAGGGTGAACCTTAAAGGCATCAAATCATCAAGGCATTAAGTCATTGAATGTGTTTTTTTCTTTCATCGTATTTGATTGAAGTTAAGGCTTGCCAAGAGCTAAGTCATTGTGGAAGTTTTTGTATGCTTTGCTAAGGATAATCTCTTGTAATTGTGATGCATTTTTTCTAATTCATGATTGAATCTCTGTTTCTATTGCTTGGTGTTATTTTGACTTTCTACTTAATTAAGATGTATTTAGCCTTGTCCCAACAAAACAGGGTTAGCTATAATTGAAGGGTAAATTAACATTTATAATTACGAAAGCCGTTCTCAAGGTAACATAGTCTTTCAATATTCATAATTCCACTTTTAATATATTTGCCTTTCAATATTCAAAACTCCACTTTTAAAATATTTGCATATGTAAGTAGTGAGGTGCACCTTTTCTTGAAAGGTGTTTGACATGTTTTAGTAGGTCATTGATTTGTGATTGAGTTACCTTGATAGTGAGAATTTTTGTGAAGGAATAAATGAAATTAATTTTGTTTAATCGATCTTCTGTAAAGAGCTTGCGCTAGAACTTAGAAGACATCTATTACCTCTTGCAACTTGCAACTTGAGATTGATGGGAGCACATTGATGATTTGGAGCTTGTTCTTAAAGATGTGTAACATAAATGTGACACATCATAAGTTTAATTCCAAATTTAATATCGTTAGGTATTAAATCATATAGAAGTTTCAGACAACCATCTAAGTTCATTATAACAAAATATGCATGTGAAATAGTATTTTACCAGGATTGTTTTAGTGCTCCAACTTCTTTTTTATCAAGAAATCAATTTTTTAGCTTGTAAAACTATCTTGATTCTCTATGCTTGAAGGTGGTTTTTACTTCTTTTATTACATTTGAGGACTCATAGGGATAGATATTAATTACATTTTCATGAACAATAAAGATAGACTCTATAAATTGATCAAGCATCAATAAGGCATCAAAAACAAATCATATAAGCTTTTTGCTATAACATTATAATGTTGTCTCAAATGGGTAGTCATAGTATAAGAAAGGAATACACTTAACTCATTTTCAAAGGCTCCTATTCTTAACAACCTATAAATGTACTTTTCTTGGGGGAGTTGAATCCATCTTCCAATTTCAATTCTAAGATTAATGAAGTCAATTTTTGCAACCATGTGACATCATAACTATGATATTGTAGCTACGATGTCATAGCCCATCCTACATCATCATTGATATGATGTCGCACTATTTGTGTAGCCCTATAAATACCAGCACTTGGATGTATAATCGATAACTTTTCATTTTAACCCTTAGCAGAACTTTTGCAATTTGTTTTCGTAGTTGGTGATAGAGTGAATGTTGTAGTGTGGTGTTGAACACTTCTATTGAATTTTTATTTGAGTGAAGTGTACTTGGGTATAGTTCATATCCAAAAATAAAGATTGAGATTGCTTCTCATTATTGGAGCATCCAGTTAGTTTTACTTAACTTAATTTCCATGTTTACTTAGTTAACTTTTTACATTTTTAAAGTACCTTACTTTATTTGTTCATTAAGTAAAGTGAAATGAGTACGAAAGGTTTTGAGCACATAAGTGTAACCATTTACATTACCTTCATTACTTATATGTAGATTATTATTCTCAACTTTTATTATGTTTGTAACTAGGAGTAATCAGAGCCTAACGACATTGCTAATTATATGCTTCACTAAGAGTTAAGCCAAACACTTGAGCTTCACTAACTTGAAATGGACAGATAACGATCTCAAACTTAACATCAATTATTAGCATAATTACATTGTCCATTTGTGGATTACAATATGGTGCACTAGCACTTGTGACTTGTATGGTATAGTGTTGGGATACCTTCACTACTCATCATTGGCATCGTTGCCAAGAATGTGTCAATGTATGCTAAGTAATCGATCTTATAAAGTTTGTTGTATTAAGAACTACAAAGTTTGTCCTTATAACTTTAATCAAGCGTAACCATACACACATAACTAAGCATACAATATGGCTTCAACACTTAAAGAAAAACTATTACCTACTAAAGAGTTGCAAAAGAGCAATGCCAGAACACAAGATGATAAAAATTAGAGTATGCCTATGCAAACACGGATCTCATATGCTCAAACTGATCCTTATTATTCTAAATTTACATTCATCTTTCATCAAGATGGGCAGTTGAGATGGAGAGACTTACAAGATAATATCGTTTTTCCTCCAGAGCATTCAACAGCCGCCATGCTTCAAATGGCCTTAAGGGGAATGAATCTGAGCCATGTGTAAGAGGGATATCATGTGACTAATCACATGACTAAGTCCTACCAACCCACAGAGGCATAAATGTGAAGAGACACTGCTGTAGATACCAAACATGAAAATAACAAGGGAAAGTTGGTCAATCCTATTGTTATCTTAGAAGAACTTAATGGTGATGCATTTTAAGCAGAAAAACTCCACCATAATCATGAAGCCCATTTACAAATGCCTATTATCCATCTAGAAGAACCTGTCAAATTAGTATTACATTCAACCCTTGTAGATACATAAAGAAGGGAGGTAGAGAACTTTAAATACAAGCAGGACTCTAAATACAAGTAGGACTCAATGCCTAGAGTTTTTGCAGGATCACAAAGAGATGAATTCCAAAGTCATAGAAGGAAAACTAGTCAGCATCATTCTCCAACTACTTCATCTTCCTCTTCATGATCATCAGTGGACTCTAACAAAAGGAAATAAAGGTTCAGAAATCATGATAGGGAGAGACATCAAGCTCATGATAGACATGAGAATTGTCAAAGGCATCTTAATGAAGAAAAAGATGAGTATGAACCATGAAGAGATAGGAACAAATGTGAAGAGAGAGAGTGATATGAGTACCAAAGGAAACATCACTACAATAGAGCGTACGAACCCTATGACTATGAAGAACCCCTATTGGCTACTAGTAGCATGATCAGCATTAGGGAAGCAACGTACATTTCAATGAAGCATGTGAGGGATAGTTGCATCAAGTGACTTGATATAAATAATGTTCCTAAGTTTGAAAGCAGATATAACGTAGATCCCCAACATCACCTTCAAGAATTTCACGATGTTTGTGCCCTACAAAATATTGAAAGTGACTATCAAAAGTTCAAGTTGTTTCTTAGGACATTCATCAAAGAAGTAGAAAGTTAGTACAAATCATTGGAACTTAAATCAATTAGAAGATGGAGTACCATGCTTGAACTCTTTAATAACAAATACAAAAGTTACTTTAGGGTGTGCAATCTTAGAAAGCAGATCTAGGGGCTAAAGAAAGGGACACATGGATCCCTTGATGTAGTAATGGACAAATACTACTCTCTTTTGCATAGATGCCCAAGCCATGAATTTTCCCAAAGGGGTAGCTTAGGCACATTGTTGATGGGTTGAGGGAAAAAACCATGGAAATCCATGGGGTTTATGCCGAAGGTAGACTGTCAGAAATGATTGCTCATCAAATTCAAAGATTAATTGATTTAGTGGCGAAGGAGGAAGGTGAGTTGGAAAAGAGAGAATCAATTGAGGAATATAATCAAGATCCATCATTAAAAGAAAAAAAAGAGATGCACAAATGTGTGATAAACAAGAGAAAGAAAACTTAGAGGAGGTGATCTAGAAGAAAACTCTACTAATTCAAAAATCTATCAATGATATAGCAACCAAGGTAGAAAAGATGTGGGACTTGGTGGATAAACAATTTGCTATCGCTTTGAAAATTGTAGAAGAAAGAACTGAACAAGCCTTCCATAAGGACAAAAAGAAGAAAAAGAAAAGAGCCTATGGACATGAACACTATAAATAAAAAGGAAAAGTTGCTTTAGTGGAAGAATGTACTGACTTAAGCTTAAAGGATAAGGAAGGGTGTAAAGTGTGCTAGTACAAACATCCTAAGAAATACTATCCTGTAATGGTACACTTGCAAGAATCAAGGGCATATGCACTTAATCCAAGATTCATCAGAAAGAAAATGCCAAATGGTTGCCTTACCCTTAAGGTAATTTCAGATAGTCCTTTTAGCTAGCTTACTAGCCAAATGGAGCTTACCCCCAATCATTGGAGTAGTACTAGCAACAATGGTAATAACCGCAAGCGTGGGTAATGCCACTATTGAGGCAACAATATCCATATAGGAAACTAGACCCCTATGGATATTATGTGTAACATCCAATATCTTTAGGGGATGCTTTAGTTCCTTCTTCTCAATAGTATCTACCTGAGTACTATAGACCTATGACTCCAAGGACGGATTCCAATCCATATGTACATCAACCAATAGCTAGTACATTAAGTTAACCTTCTAATCCTTTATTGCCAGTGCCACCACCTTTAATGCAAGGGGAGTTGCCATCATAGCCATACAAGAGAAGTGCTACAAGGGCAGTGAATATACAGAAAGAGGATCATACCAGCAATGCTAAAGAAAAATTAAGCAAATGTCCTTCCTTCAGGACAAGTCTAGAAAAGGTTGGTAGAGTTAGGACTCCATTGAATCATGTTCCTTATATAACAAATCCTCCTATGAACACTATGCTTCTGCAACAATCAAATTAGAAACTTATAACTATCATGCTAATAGATATACTATCAGATTGGATAAAGGCAAGGATACTTTCCAAGAAAAGAATAGACCCTAGAAATTCTTTGATTTATGTACAAATTGTTGGAAATTTACCATGCAAAGCATTACTCGACTTAGGTTTTGGAGTCAACTTGATATTTCAAGAAACATATAAGGCATAGAACCTACCACCCTTAAAGAAGTACAACATAAGGTTAGAGCTAGCAAATCAATCTATTGTCATTTCTTTGGAACAGATAGAAGATATGGTGACCACTATCAATAGGTGGTCTTATCCATCATATTTCTTAGTGATTGATGTGAAGAATGATAACAAAGAATTTTCTATCATTATGAGAAGTGCATGTCTTATCATAATAGATGCTAAGTTAGGAATGAGAGATCTATTCATGGAAATCTCTAAGGAAGATAAGTAAGGAGCCATACATACACAAAGAATTCCATGCATCACTGATAGTAATGAAGGGTGTAGTTGTGGACCAAAACTTTAGAATGTCAACATAATTCCTACACCAACCCACAATAGATGGGAGAAACAAGTGTATGCACAAGGAAGAATAAGGACCACTAAACCAAAAGACACCTAGTGGCTCAAAACTGAGAATGTGAAACTGTCCAAAACATGCCTGGAAACATCTGACCCACTTATTAACTCCTATCCTAAGAAAATGACCCAAACTCAGAACTCACAAAAGGATATCATAAACCGTAATCATACATCAATAGATAATGGAAATGGAGACTTAAAATTTGAATTTAAGAATAAATGAGAAAGTATAGTTGGAACTTCTGAGAGCGCAAGACCATCTAGTCCAATGGGATATATATCCTTAGATGATCAGAATTTGATTATCATCAAGATTACATGGGATAATAACCAAAAAACTAAATCACTAAGGAATGTAAATGAGAATCCTAGAGTGTATGATCTAGGGGATCTAGGGTTCATTTTTAGAATACTTGCCAATGAGTTTAGTCATGGGGGAGACACCCTATCATACTTTAAGAATTAATAAGTGCTTTTCAACCTTTTTGTTTTACAATTCTTTTGGTTTACAATTTTTTGTTATACTTTTCAAATTGCTTACCAATTTTTCATATTCTTTGATATCTTTTCATTCTTTTAAACTTTTTCATTTCTTAATCCTTTGCTATTTATTGATAGTTTTTCAAATTCTTTCTCTATTTTCTATAATTTTCACTACCTATTTTGTACCTATTTTTGTTGATTTTTTGAATAAAGTGCAAGGAATAAAGTAAGATGTAGTCCAAATAAGGTGAAGATTACCCTATATTATCAAATCATGAAGGATTGATTATCTATACAGTGAGACCATGACATCCATCCACCCACTCCAACAATAAGAGGTTCTTACCATGGCCATAATGATATTCTTCTCATAATAAAACTAAGAATAAACCTGTGATCATT
>MNCI01004224.1:106246-134955 GCA_015680685.1 Gnetum montanum | reverse complement strand
AATAAACTCCTTCCTTGAACAATAATGCCAAGTGGTAATACTTCTTGCAATAGTGGTAGTGTTATGGTTGTAAGCTCTAGGGATGAAACTATGTAATGTCATTGGAAAGTGGTTTGGACTTGGTTTAAATCTTGGATAGAAGGGCTAATGATTACTTTAATCATAAATTATACAAGGATTCATTATGCCTATGGTAAGATACCTCACGTTCTGATTTTAGTAATCCCTTCTATAGTTCATTTCATCTCACTGTATATTTAATCATAACTTTATGATTTTGTATAATATAGTGTTATTTTCTCAATATGGAGATACTAACATTTGTGTTTTGCTAGACAAGTATGTTTTACATTCAACTCCTTGAGTTCCTACAAACACTTTTAGGTGTCGTTATACAAGGGCATTAAAGGCTAAAACCTACTTTGTGGAGGATCCACTTGTATAACTATTGTATCTCATACTTGACAAACAATTCAACATCATCTTGTGCTTTCCAAAGTAACGCAGACTCAATAAACACTTCCCATACCATTCTAGAACTTGTTTGATAATTCAGAATCTTAATCCATCTCATATGAACTTAATAATCTTTCATTGTTTGAAATTCCTTTGTTAAGGCTATCAAAGCCAAATTCTTGAATTCTAGGAATCTTCAATGATCCATGATCCTTTCAACAATATCTATGTCTTTCATATCCTCCAACTGACTCATTTTTTTACTCTTGAAATTACTAAAAAATAAAAAAAATTTAGTGGTGATGCCATAGCTACGATGTATTGAGCCATACGACATCGAAGCTACGATGTCGTATCAACAACATCACACATAGAAAAAAAGTATGTTTATGCACGAGAGTTAGAAAATTTTTTTATTTAGCCATTTTACAACAAGAGGAGTTTTTGTAGTTTTTTTGAGCTTTGGTAACTTAACTTCCTGAAGCGATAAATTCCTTATTGTAGCTTTGATTTCTATGATTTTTAAACCCTATTGATCCTAGAGCATTCAACTTAGTCATGGAGGCGTTTGTGCATGTTCATCCAAGAAATTTGAACCAAATTTTCTAATGCCTAGAAGACATTATTAGGGGTAAGTATAGAAGAATAATAAGAACATTACATATAACTAACCAAATTTCAACCAAAGAACTTAACCAATTTTTCCAAATAACCATATTAACCAAAACAAGGGTACAATAATTGAAGTAATGATAACTATGGAAGGTCATAATAATACGAAATATAACACTTGGGGGTTTCTTTTTGAAATTTTTCTAACTTTGCAATCATAATAAGATAAGAACTTGATCAAACTAAGAGTATGAAAAAGGTAATAAACTAATATGAATTGATGAGAACATTGTAATAATTCCAAACTCTTATGGATTGTAGATGGCCTTGAAGAGACTAGTAGCTAAAGGACCTTCTTAACAAGGTGGCAAAAGACCAAGAGACCATGGGAGAGGCCAAACAAGAGAACAAACTACCCAAGTTGAACATGCAAAGTAGGAGGTGTAATCCTTTACCATCCACCAATAAACTCCTACTACTGAACACTCTGCACAAGTAGAAGTAGAGGTTCCACTAACACCAGAGTAGGAGCAATGTCTCACATTATCCAATGAATGTCTACAAGCCATCCTAGACATGTTTATCATGTCCATAAACTTTGGACCATTCATGGAATTTTCTCTAGAGGCGGTGAGGATGCAGCTTTAAACATCTTTATGGCCTACATTGTTCAATAGTGATGAATGGTATTTGGGAGAAACTTATCAATTTTGACAAAATAAGAAAGTTGATGCTATAGTGAGAATAGAAAGGGTGTCAATATCTTATTCAGTAGAGGTAATTGCTAAAGCCCTAAATATTACAAATGAAGGAGCTAATGTAGCAGAAATATCCACAAGATCAGACACAAATGCTAAGAAGTTGTGGTGCAAAGAGCCTATGGTAAGAAAGACAAAGATTACAACAAGATGACTGCCTAAATTAAAGGTCTATTTTAAAATTGGGACATATCACTTATTCCCAACCAAAAGGCTCAATCGAATTTCAACCTGTGTGGCTTGAGGAAGTGCAACTCTATTGGCAAAATTCAACGTCAACATCATCCATTTGCTCTTCCTAGAAATTCAAATGTGGTTTGAGGAGAAGAAGGTGGGAAAACCAACATTGCCATTCCCTTGCCTCATAAGGAAGCTGTGTAAATAAGTAGGAATTTTGGGTTACACTAACGATGTTCTTAGAAAAGCTAAGAATGCTTCCTATGTTGAGATGTTCAAACTAGTGCCACCCATGAAAGATCAACTAGAAAAGCCAACAAGCACTAAGGGAGCTATAGGTTCCACTTCTACCAATAACATTCTAGCTACCAGTTAGCAACAAAAAGTAGAATGTAGTAGTTAGCCATCAATAGAACAACAACAACAAGTCCCACCATCATCACTATAAGACTACAAGCCATCGATGAGCCATTTGTAATAGATTGTAGAAATAATTACCTATGGAACAAGGGAGGGTGCCAATCTCTACAGAGTTAGAAAAAGCTCTATAAGACCTAAAATTTTGGTAGATCTTGTATGTTGACAAGTCTCATTATAGATAGGAGGAGAGGAAGATTAGACACAGTGAATCTCAAGGAATGCTACATCATTCTAAGTCATGCTTGAAACTACCAAAGGTGCCATACTTGTGGTTATGTAGCACCCAGATGCAATGGGAGCTGCAAAGGTAATCATAAATCATATCAAAAAATCATTCAATGTTCCTATTATGCCTCTAGTCAATATCTTTGAAGTGAGAGACACTCAAATGCTAGTTGGTACCTTGATGAATCTTGAAAAAGATGAAGATGTGCTAAATAGACTACTATAAATGGGCATGGTCATGCAAAATTTATTTGATATCCCAAGTGTTATCATTGTAGTGTAGTTTGATCTCATTACCACCAAAGAAAATTTAATCATGACCGAGATAATTGTAGAACATGCAGAGAAACAAGTGCAAAGGTTATAAGAGGAATTAGTATCCCTAAGAGCCAAAAGAAAAGACCCTACATAATTCATAGCTCCTAACCAATTAGAATAATTCAAAATGGATTAGGTGAGGTAAATAATTACCCACAACATCAAAGTTGAGATGGAGAGGGAAAAGGTAGGGTGGAATGCCTTAGTTGTAGAAGCACAAACCTATGCCCATGTCAAAGCCCTCACAACATTGGAAGAAGAAAATCAAAAGCTTGCTTCTGACAATACCAGGTTGACTAACATGAAGAAATAGAAAAATGTTCTCGAATAAAGATTTCATCAACTACGAGAACAACTAATTAGAGTCAACCAAGACATAAGTCAATTGGCCTAAGAAAATAGAAACTTGTCAATGGAAGAAGTCTATGCAATTCGTCAAAAGTTTGCAATAAAAATAGGTGCATGCCAAAATGAGACTGAGAAACATGAGAGACTTAAGGAGCATTTCAGGGATCAAGTGGGTATGTATAAATAGATTAATGAGAAATATATCCAAATGGCCAAGGCCAAGATTAGCTCCATCACTAGTCAAACTTTTGACTAGTAGTCCATCCTAGATAGTCTTGCCCATGTTCATTAGATTGAAATTACAAATAAGAACCTGTAGGTAGAGAACCTCATAGAATACATGGGGTTAGCAAAACTTTGATATGCTAACTTACGCATGTTGACAACAGGGTAGCCTAGAAATGAACTTGAGTAACAAGTAGCTACTGTGTACATCATGTGCGAAAAGGAGTTTGCTGACAGAAAAGATGCCCTATAGAAACTCCATGTAGCAAACTCCAAACTTGAAATTGTAAAAGTAAGCTACTAGGGATAAAATGATGCAATAAATCTAGCAAGATGAATGTTTGACTACCAAGAACTCAGAAAGGTAGCTAGAGCATTTGAGAAAGAAAGGAGGTAGTTTGCAACTTGGTACATAAAGACCAACAAAATGTTTCCACAGCTACCATGCCCATGTGATGTACCAGCTCCTTCTAGCATTGCTCAATAAGCATGGATAGTACACAACCCAAGGATAGAAGAGGAGAAACTTTAAGCACTCCTTAACAGATATCAATTCTAGAAGCCTGATGATAAGGGAAAGAAGCTAATGGAAAAGCCTCCACCATCGAGAGCATAAGCGTACATCAAGCTACTCCAAAGTTTTTTTTTTGTTTTGTCATGTTACTATGTCATTTTATAAACCCACCGATGCATCATTCACAAGAGTCATGTAAATAGTTGGTTGTATCAAGTTAAGTCTAATCTCCAATTTTGTAAGTAACTCTATGCTCACTTTTTTTAAACTCCAGGATGAGTTTTGAGTTAATCATGGGGCTATAATAAAGTCAATTTTTGCAACCATGCAATATTGTAACTACGATATTGTATCTATGATATTGTAGCTACAATGTTGTAGTCCATCCTACATCATTGTTGATGCAATGTCTCTAGATCTGTGTAGTTCTATAAATACTAGCACTTGGATGCACAATCGATAACTTTGTGTTCCAACCCTTAGCATAACTATTGCTGTTTGTTTTCATAGTTAGCTATAGAGTGAATGTCCATAGTGTGGTGTTGAGTAGTTGTACACAATATTTATTTGAGTGAAGTGTATTTGGGCATGGTTCATGTTTGAAAATAAAAATCAAGATTACTTCTCATTATTGAAGCATCCACTTAGTTTTACTATTTTACTTAGCTTAATTTCAATGTTTACTTAGGTAGCTCTTTATGTTTTCAAAGTACCTTATTTTACTTATTCATTAAGTAAAGCAGAATGAGTACGATTGGTTTAAAGTGGATAAGTGTAATCGTTTGGTAATCCTACTAGTGTTATTGTTTGGTTCGTTCAGTAGCATAATGCTTGGTGCCCTAGTAACGGTTACATGAGTCAAAGCCATGTATAGTAGACTAGGACTAGATGCTCATTGTTATAGGCTAAAATAGATTTACATTACTGTCTTTACTTAGATTTAAATTATTATTCTCAACTTTCATTATGTTTATAACTAGGAATAATTAGAGCTTAACAACATCATTAATCATTATGTTAATCCATACACTCAAACTTCACTAACTCAAAGTGGGAAGACAATGATCTTGAACTTAACATCAGTTACTAGCATAATTACATAGTCCATCCACAAATTATGATTTGGTTATGCACTAGCACTCGTGACTTATACGGTATAGTGTTAGGATACCTCCATCGCTCATCAAGGATGATACAAGCTTAAGCAAAGCTTGCAACTAGCATTCCAATACTTGATTGGAATAGTAGTTAAAAGATAGTGAGCTTCCAAATCTAGTTTATTAGATATAATTTGGTATAAATAAAATTTTCTCTTGCTTTTTACATTAGACCACATCTATGTTAAAATCTTTTACTTGACTAGTTGGTGAATATGCTTATGACATCACTATGCATTCTTCTAAGATATATTCCATTTTCTCAACCATTACATCCCTTGAAAATACCAATGATGGTTTTGCAAATTCTCAAGAACTGCTTTAGAAAATTTTCTTGCCTTGAGATATATAGGTTATGAAGGTATGCAATGAATATACACAACATTTCTACTTTTAAAGGTAATGAATCACATTCACATAATAACATTGAGTAAGGTGTTTATATCTTCACCTTTAACTCATTAAGAAGAAATTTGTTTTTCACTCTTTCAATATCTTTTGAAAGTTTAGAATTGAGTCCAAGTCCTAAAACAACACATCCATACAATACAATAGGATAGATGATACTTTGAAATTTTTTTTTTTGACCTTTCAAGCCCAAAGTCTTAAATCCTTGTACTTGTTTTTGGAAGTACAAAGAGCCTTGAAACCTCTTGCAATTCTTTCTTTGATGTACTTTTACTACATGTCATTGTTTAGATAAATGAGATCTAAATATTTTAAATAATTTACTATTTATACATTCGTACCTCTAAAATGAAAGTTATAATAAGTATTTTTTATGTCCTAGAACATCAATTTGGTTTTATCCACATTCACTTAAAGACTAGATGAGTGATAATGAGTTTCTAAAGTTTGCAACATATTTTGCATACCTTTTGTAGTAGTGGAGATTAATGTAGCATAATCTACATATTAAAAAGGATTCACTACTTGGGATCTAATTTTGATACCATGACTATCTTGCTTGTTGCACAACCATTTTTTCATTTCATCAATAACGATACCAAAGAGAGTTGGAGAAAGTGGCCAACCTTGATTAACTTCAATTTCGCTATTGAATTGAAATTTTTTGTCTAAATTTTTGTTTGTAATTTCAATAATCACTACCTCATAAAATCTTTGAGTTGTTGTATCAAATTTTAAGGGAGGCCAATTTTATGCAAGTCCAACCATAGTTTTATATGAACCACTTATTCATATGCTTTTGTAAAATCAATAAAACAAATAAAAGAATTTTTATTAGGCATTTTTGCAAATTTCATGCAATGTCTAAGAGTAAAAAAGTAATCAATAGTGAAGTAATTGTGTCTAAAACTTGCTTGATACCTTCACCTAACTTGGTTAACTTTAGTCCAAGAATTGATTCTCTTTTCTAGTAGAGTGCCCAGTAATTTAGCCAAAATATTACTCATAACAATCATTTGATAATTGTTCAAATTATTTTTTCCTTTTTTATATAACAAGATAGCTTTAAAATTTTTTTAATGTTGATCTAATCCTTAATCCATTGTTGAATTTAATCTATGTCAAATTTCTCTATGAATAGCATGTCCTACCCACTTTACAAATATTGCATATAAACTATATAAGTCTATAGCTTTGTCGGATGATAGCATTTTAATACCCTCTATGACTTCCTCAAGAGTACATTGGAGAGGTGTTTGCTATACAATAATAGTAGAATTATCATCTTCTCTTGTAAATCATTTATTGTAAAATGAGCTGAAAAGAAAAATTAAATGATGAAGATGCTTTATGATGAAAACATTGTCAAAACTATTTAGGTTATTTTTTAATGGTGTAAGAAAAATATTCCTAATACTTCCTAATAAATTTACTTTTCTTGATTCAAATCAAGCATTTATATGCCTTAACTAAATTTTATTTGTAACACTTATTTGCATTTTTAATATTCTATCTAGCTTGCATGCCATCCTTATCAAATCAAGTCTTTTGGACACCTTGTTGTTGTGAATGCATAACTTATGTAGTTATAAGAAAATTTTTTTCAAGCTCCTTAAGTTGTCTTTCAAGAGTTCATCTGTTATGTGTTGCATCCATATATTTTTCCTTAACTTCTAAGGTGACTTTGTAATGAAATGTTTTCCTTGTTATTTTTAATTGTCTAAGAAAGAATTAGAATTTGCAACAACAAATCTACATGATAATGGTAAGACTCCATTGAATCTTCTCCAACTTCCAACTTCTTAATAAATTCAATATCTTCATACAAATATAAAATAAAATTAATTAAAGGGCTACCTTGAGGTATTATGAAAGTAAATGATGAAGATTTAGAAAATCTAGCAAACCCATTGCAAATAAGAATTTTTTTTTGTTCATTCTAATTGTTGTTGACTCATCTTATTAATAATTCCATTTGCAGAATGTTGTGTCTAGCCATGATCTTTAACAATGTCTAAAATACTAACATTATGTTACCACAAAATATATTTTGTTTCATGTGAACCTATCTTTACATTAAAATCTCCACAAATAAACACTAATTCTTTTGCTGAAAACTCTACAATATCTTTACCTAAGAATTGAAAAAGATGATTACAAGACAACTCTACAAAATCATATCATGTAGCATGTCTAAGGGCAAAATAGCATATGGTAAAAAAAGCACAACCCTAATGACATAAGATTTTTAGCCAGTCATATTGTTTATGATAATTAATTTTTTTTAAATACACAAATTTCAAAATATTTTCTCTCTAACATTGCAATGCTACTAGAAGATCTACCTCATCTTTCTACTCTTCTATTCTTATAAAAAGTTTAATAAAATCTAAAAACTTCAAAATCCATAGAATAAACATTTTCTCAAGTTTTAATAAAACCAAAAATATCAAAGCTATCAAAGAAAATGATACCATTTAATGAAACAAGTTTATTTGGAAAACTAGCATCTTTATTAAAAAATTCATACCTTAAAGAACCTATACATGTTTTGAATAATTTATAGAATATTGTTGATTTATAATTATTTCCATATTGCTAGCATTTAAATATGCTACAAAATATTTTTCACAAACTTCCTTAACCTTTTTTCCATTGTTCAGCCCTTTCTACAAGTTTTTTTTGAGTAAGATCCTTATTTATTAAAATACTTTTCCTATTTTCACTTTCCTTGAAATGGCTTTGGGGTCTTCAAATATCCTCTGTCTTATACATCACAAAACTTAACAATTATATGTTAGGGCTTTTTATATAGTTCCCCTGATACCTTAAAGGCTTTATCAATGTTAAGAGATTTATACGTATATCATCTATAATTTTTTTTGAAAATTTTTAATCAAAATTTCATCCTTTTCATTCTCTGTCTTTCAAATATTTATAGATCACAAATTTCTTTTACTTTGATAATTTTTTTTATCTTGCTCTTTTGAAACTTCTAAAATTGCAGATCTTATCTTTATCTCTATTCCTTTAAGTTTAGATTTATTTTTATTTTTTTCACCTTGGTTTTAAGTTTTAATAATTTCAACAAAATCTGTTCATTATTCTTTGGAGTGGCATCAGTTAACTTTTTTCTCTAAATCTTCTCTTCAAAGATTGATATCCTTTGAAGAATTTCTTTGTTTTGTTCATGAATTTCATCCAACAATCCCATTTTACTAATTATATGATCTCATTATGCAACTAAAATTTCTGTAAGAGTGACTACAATTAGGATTTTTTTGTATGTCCTATGATGATACTATGATAAAATTTTTAAATTTCTTGGATAGATAACTCAACCTATTCTATAAAAAATGCTCACTAAAATATTAATAATTTCATCTTGTCACCCTTCCTATTGCTGACTCAAATTAAATCAATGTTATGCTAAAACCCTTTTTTTACTAAAGCCCTTGTTGCTTCAGATTAATGTTGAAACCTTTTCCATCAAATCTCTCACTACCTTACTTGGATATTAATATGTTTATACTACTATCATGTCATATTTTCATGTAAATTATATAGGCCTAGTTATTCATAACTACTATCTTTTTTGAGAGCAAGCCTCTACTATTGTTTTTGAGAAAAAAATTTCTAAAGCATTTATATTAACATAAAAAATGAGATTAGAAAAGTAGACATGAATGTTTTTGGCTTAACATACAAGGCATGAAATTCATACAAAATAAAATTTTACTAATGTGACAAAACCTAATAAAATCCATTAGGTTATATTTATTTGATGATGATGTGTCTAACTAGTAGTGGCTAGTTGGCTGAATAGAAATGACATCTTCATAGGTAGAAGTGGGTCCAATGGTCAAGTTGTAGCTAGGGCATCATTGTCATTAGCATCAAGGTGTAGAGATGCATAGCTAAACACTCTTTAATTAAGTATGTTTCCTTCCTAAAGGTTCATTAGTTATAGGTCCTGTTATCTATTGTAGACTAGGGTATTTTCTAGATGAAGTATAATGCTAGGTTGATCATTAGGAACTAGTAATAGTGGTGTAGATGCAAAAGGTGGATTAGTTGTATATGTGCGAATAAGGGTTAAAGGAGGCATGAGTGGAGTTGGTGAAAGGAAGCCATTGCTAGGGACTTAGGGATGGGTGATCATTAATTAGATTGAGGTTTATTATTTTTTAAACATATTTCTAAATCCAAGTATAGTTTGGAGGATGTGGTTAATGTTTTCACCTCATGTTATATAGGTAACTATGCATTGAAAAAATTTAAATGATTTATATATAGGTGAAAGATAAAGAGAATAAAATATTTTCATCTATGATTAATTAGAAACATGAACATAAAATTAAATGATCATAATACAAGTTTGATTTAATCAATTATAAATGAAATCCATTACTATAACAACAATCATTTATAGTACAAAGGAATATTAATGTTTACAAGAAATTAGATTCAATGAGGATAATATGTTAAGGGATACTAGTAAAAGAAACAAACATATCAACATTATTCTTTCAAATTCCACATAACTTTGATATGTGATGAGTTGTAGTTTTGTTGGCTACATCAACGAGGCCTCATTGACGAGGCCCTATCGATGCATTGTATCATGCATCGATGAGGCCCTGTTGATGTAGTGTCTGCATTTTGGCTATAAATACACATATACCAGTTGCATTTATGGCAATGAGATTTTAGTAGTAGTGAATCTCTTGCAGTTCATTCATTTAAGAGTCAGAATATTTCTCCCGAGTGCTCATAGCAGAGTCATTAAGTGTATAGATCTTTATTCGAGCATTGTTGTACTTGAGCACGATAGTGTATGTGGAAATAAAGATGAGCTTTCTGATAAACCTTGCAGCATTTTGGATAGATTAAAAATTTCATTTATGCATTTAATGTTTTCAATTATTTATTAAATGTTTTTAGTAATTAAGCTAATGAAGTAATTAAATAAGATAAGCTAGAGAGATTAAACACATAAGTATGACCACTTCGAGTGTAACACATATTTTCTTTGTAATCCCAGCAACATTATTACTTGGTATGCCCAATAGCATAGCACTTGGTAGCCCAGTAGTAGATATGTGGGTTCAAGACATGTGTAGAGAGTGTGACTGGATAATTATGTTAGGACTAGTTAGATACTAGTTAATTAGTTAATCCAATTACTTTATCTTCCTTTAAACACCAAATCATAAAATACAAAATGATAAAAATTAGATGCCTCAATTAGACTTAACCATACCAGTGTACATCACAAGTATAACTGGGAAGACAATGAATGAACTTAAGGCAAGATTCATCTCGTAGAGGCCTAGTGCACTAGAAACTATAAAATCCATGGAATTTGACTGGATCGCGTGTGAACGCTTGTGATTCGTATGGTTGAATGTAGGGGGTACCTTATTGCTCATCATTTGTGCTATTGTCGGGGACTTTGTTTGTTGAAATGTGTGCTATCTAGGATTAGTGAATATTATTTATATCATTGGATAAACTAAAGGTTAACATCACTCTCAATGACATATAAACTACTAAGCACAGTGATAATTTTATTTGTCTTGCAAAATATCTTCTTCATTCCATAGACATAAAGATGTCAAATCATTGATCCCACAAGAATGCAAAGTGGTATATACTCATCCAGATGAGTATTTCCCAAAATTTACCTTAATCCTACATTAGGATGAATAGCTGTGATGGCATGATATGGAGGGTAACATCTTCTTGCCCCCTGATCGATCTATGCCTGGGATGCTATTTCAAACTCTTAAAAAGTTTGGCATCGAAGATCTTTACGGGAATACATTGTAAATGTTTATGAAACTTGGGACTACTATCCCATTGAAACATAATGCAAGTGAGATTGAATTCAGGAGAAGCTCCATAAGGCTATGAAGGGAAAACATTTTACTAAATCCTTGTTCCTACTAAATCAAGATGACAATGAGGATTCTCTCTTGGAAGGTTCTCATTATGAAGATTCTCCACCCCCTATTATTGGTGATGAGGATGTGACCTTGAACCTATGGTCAACTATTCATAAAACAGGTTTAAGAAAAAGTGATAGTCAAGGTAGGGACTCAAGCAAACATCATAATAGTAAGGGATCTAAGGATGGTGGTTACAATGAGAAAATAAGTGATGGTAGATACTGTAGTGGTGGTGGTAGTCCATCTTCCTCTTCATCCTCTTCATCCAATTCCAAACATTCCTCTTCATCTTTTGGTTCTCATAAAAGGCACCATCAAAATAATCATGATGAAGGTGATCAACGAGACAATAATGACCATGAAGGCCACCAAGATAGAAGGGGTGGCTAAAACCATCATTGATGTCATCGATGTAGTGATGATGATGAAGCTTTGTTGATGACTCAAAGTATGCTCAACATTGCAAAGGAAGTTAGAATTCCAACCAAGCATATGAAAGATAGTCAGATCAAGCACTTAGACATGAATAATATCCCAAGATTTGAGGGGGGATACAACTTTGATCCACAGACACATCTACAAGCTTTTCATGATGCTTGTACCTTACAGAACATAGAAAATGAGGGGCAAAAACTCAAGCTCGTTCCTAAGACACTCATCAAGAAAGCTAAAAGTTGGTATTGGTTCTTGGAACTAGAATCCATTCGTCGATGGAATACCATGTTAGAGCTATTTAATGATAAGTACTAGACATACTCTAGAGTGTCTAATCCAAGAAGGCAAATCCAAGGTTGGAAATAGGAAACACATGAACCCTTGGATGTTTCCATGGGTAGATACTATTCACTCTTACACTGATGCCCTAGCCATGATTATTCTTAGAGGGAATAAATTTGCCACATCATAGATGGGCTCAGAGTAGAAACTAGAAGAAATCTTGGGGTGTCTGCCCAAGGAAGATTGTCTAAACTAAGAGCTCATCAAATCCAAAGGCTAATTAAGTAGGTAGCAAAAGAAGAAGGTGATTTATGAAAAAGAGAAAGTGCGAAAGAGTATAATAGAGATCCTTCCATCAGGAAATGGGAGGTCCAATTTTGTGACCAAGAGGAGTCACCACTCGATGAAGTGGTGAACAGGAAAGCCTTGCCCATCCAAAAATCTTTTTATGATATTTCAGCAAAGGTTGATAAATTATGGAACTCTTTAGATGAAAAATTTTAAATTGCCATGAAGATCGTTGAAGAATCCGAAGAGCAAAGTAGTGATCATAACTGTAGGAGGTGAAAAAAAGTTAAATGTATCCACCAAAGAGGTAAGGGCAAAGCTCCATCCATAGAGGAAGTTGTGGAAACTAACTTTGATGATGAAACTAATTGTGAAATTTGTCAATATGAACATCCAAAGGATAGTTGGCTTGTGGTGTCACACTTACAAGAGTTTAGGGTGTATGCATTGAATCCTCAAATAGCATGTAGGAAAGCACCTAGATGATTGCCTTATCCTCAAGGGAATCCAAGGTAGTTCCACCAACAACAACAAGCTTACTACCCAAGTGGATCTCCTCCACAACCTTATGAATAATACCAAAAATGGTACCAATCATAATTATGGAAAATGCCATCGCTAAGGTAGCAGTACCCTTATAGGCAACTAGATTCATACAGGTACTATGTTCAACAACCAATCTCTCCAAGAAGTTCTGCAAGTCACACCTCATTTTAGCATCATTGTTACCCTCCAGAGTACCATTGAACACATTCATCATCTACTCGAGGGAAAAATCATATTCATACCATCCTCTACATTTGTCTACACACACACCTTCACCTTCAACCTAGTTACCTCTTGCTCCATCCATGCAGGGTGAGATCTCTTCATAGCCTCAACAAAAAAATGCTACGAGGGCTGTACATTCACAAAAAGCTTTCTAGCCTAGTGGTTCAGACAATTGATCTAGAAAAAAAATCATTCTTTTGATCCAATAGTCCTCTCCAACCCTCAAAACCTAGTACAACTGATCATCCTACATCTCTAATACCCTCATCCTCTACATCAAATACCTTCGAGTGCCCTTCATACCATGTATCACTTGGATTTGCATTGTGATGCTAACTCATGTTGTTTTCAACTACATTAAGGTTGGCAATTTTCCCAGGAAATGATCTGACATAGGAAGTCCACTCATTTACCTACAGATTGTTGGACATGAGCCATGTAAGGCTCTTCTTGACTCTAGCTTTGGAGTTAGTTTCATCTCCCATGACATGTACAAGGCATGGAACCTACCACCTCTCAAGAAGAGGAACATCCATCTTGAATTGGTAAATCAATCAATTACTATCCCTTTAGTATTAGCAGAGGACATTGTAACTATAGTTTTTGGGTGGTCCTATCTTTTTAATTTTCTAGTGATCAAGGTTGAAAACTACAAAAGTGACTTCCCCATCATTATGGGAAGAGCTTTATTAAGCACAGTTGATGCATGTATGGACATAAGGGACCTCTCTCTGGAAATATCCAAAGAAAATGAATTGGATAAGATAGAGAAGAAGCATATTCCATGCATTGAATATAGTGATAATGGGTGCAATTGTGTGCAAAAGATTTAATCCATTAAAAGTACATCCATTAAGGAATGCAATCACTGTGCATAAGAAATCAATATTCAAAGGTGTCTTTATGTAGTAGCCACAAAACAAGAGGGCACCCAGTGGTTGATAGCTAACTCAGATGGCAACACATTATGCATGGAACCCACTAAGTACCTAACATGTGCTTATGTTGAAGGTATGGATAAACTTGAGCAAGTTCTTTTCCAACTCTTTAATGAAGATAATGATATCTATTGGGGAGAGTTGAAAATCCTTGATAACTTAAAGCAGGAGCCCCTAGAGCTAAAAAATTTACTAGCCAGCATGGAATATGCATTTTTAAATGATGGTAAACATGTCATAATTAATGCCAAACTTGCTCTTGAACAAAAAGAAAAGCTGTTAAAGGTGGTTAACAAATGGCCAACAACCTTTACTTGGTCATATCCTGAGCTAATAGGAATCGATCCAAGGATATGTTAGCATTGCATTTACACTAACCCGACCATGAAGCCCAAAAGGTAGTTGCAGAGGCTGCTGAACCCTAAATTGAAGTAGATTATCAAGGAGGAAATTGAACAACTTCTCAAGGTAGGGTTCATCTGTTCCATCATAGATAGTGAGTGGGTTAGCCCACTCATAATTGTGCCAAAGAAAGGTGGTAAGTGGCGGGTTTGCATAAACTTCAAGCTATTGAATATGGCAATGTTGAAAGATCATTTTTCATTATCATTTTTGAATCAAGTGTTGGACACTATACCTAGGAATTATTATTATAGCTTCTTGGATGGTTTTAGTGGCTATAACCAAATCCAAATTATGCCAGAAGATCAGGCCAAGACAACATTCATGAGTCCTTGGGGGACTTTTGCATATTATAAAATGCCATTCAATTTGTGTAATGCCCCTGCAACATTTGAATGCCTAGTCCTTATTATCTTCTAGCAGTAGATTAGTAGAGGTGTGGAAGTCTTCATAGATGACGTTTCCACCTATGGAGCTACATTTGATCAAGCCTTGGATTGCCTTGAGCAAGTATTGAAGAGATGTGTTGAAACAAACCTATGGCTCAATTAGCAAAAGAGCCATCTCATGATCCAAGAAGGCATTGTACTAGTGCATTGAATTTCACAAAAAGGGATTGAGGTAGACCTAGAAAAGATAAGGATCATCCAAGGAATAACATGCTAGCCAAAAATAGTTAAATATGTTTGGTCATTTCTTGGATACATTGGCTACTACTAGCAATTCATAGAGAATTTCTCTAAGATTGCAAAACCATTGGTAGAGCTTACAAAGAAAGATGAACCTTTCATTTGGACCAAGGAATGTGAACATGAATTCCAATAGTTAAAGGAGAAACTCGTAGAAACACAAATCCTACAAGCACCAGACTGGTCTAGACCCTTCCACATCATGATGGATGCATTTAACTATGCCTTGGGAGCAGTACTCATGTAGATGGGTGATAAGAAACATTCATACTACATCCACTACACAAGTCAAAGCATTGTGGGAGCATAATTAAATTACACAATCACAGAAAAAGAACTAGTGGTTGTGGTGTATGCTCTAAAAAATTTCAGACACTATGTACTTGGCTACAAAGTATTTGTGCACATAGGGCACAGTGTAATCCACTTCCTCATGAATAAGCCAACGGTGAGCCCTTGTGTCATACAGTGGCTTATGATCTTGTAGGAATTTGATCTCATGATGGTAGATCAAGAAGGGACCAAGAATATGATCGTTGACCACCTATCTTACTTAAGATGGAATAATAAAGAGGAGGAAAGCCTACTCTCTGATCAGTTTCTAGATGAACCCCTCTTTACAGAAGCAATAAATAACCAAACGCCCATAGAAACAACATGGTATAATGGCATCCTTTATCTTCTTACTCAAGAGATGTCATAATATTTTGACTTCAGAAAGAAGCAACAATTTCTTCATTGGGCCAAATACTTTATGGAAATTAATGAACACCTTTACAAGGTGTGTGCTGATGGCTTGATTCGTTGGTGTGTCCCTAACAAAGATCAACTGCACATTCTCCAAGATGCTCATGAAGGGCCTTGCAAAGGCCACTATGTAGGGAGATGCATGACCATAAAAAGTTTGATGGTAGGATACTATTAGCCTATAATCTTTAGAGATGTCCACCAGTTTATCAAATCTTGTGAACGTTGTCAATGAGATGGAGGGATGATTACTTGCATGGAAGGTCCTCAATAGTGGATTAAACCACTAGAACCTTTTGACATATGGGGCATTAAATTCATGAGTTTCATCACACCCATGTCCAATGGAAAGGCATACATTATCATAGTAGTCAACTATTGCACAAAATGGGTAGAAGTAGCAGCTGTTATTGATTGTACATCATTCACTACTACTAGATTTATGCAACAAAATATTGTAAATAGGTTTGGGCTACCACGTTCACTAATTTCTAACAATGGAACTCATTTCATAGTTGCTAGTTTTAGAAAGTTAATGAAACTCTTGGGGGTTAAACATAAATTAACAACACCTTAGCACCTCCAAGCCAATGATTAAGTAGATGTAACCAATAGGGAGATCACAAAAATACTAACACAAACCATTAGCAAATATATGAAAGATTGGAGTACAAAACTTAACGATGCCCTATGGGCTTCCCATTCAACATGGAAACTTCTTATTGGCTATTCTCCCTACGAGTTGGTGTATGGAAAACTTTCAACATTTCCAATTCAATTTGAGCTTCGTACACTCTCAACAACCTATGATTTGAATCTTAACCTAAGTTTAGCATAGAAAGAAAGATTGATCAACTTGAATGTGCTAGATGAAAATTGATTGATGGCCCTATCTTTGAACAAGGTGCACAAGGCATTTAATAAGCAACATCATGACCTAAGAATATGAAACATCAAATTCAACGAGGAGATAACATCCTCTATTGGAACCCCACACATGTACCTTAGAAGGAAAAATCCCAAACATTGTGGGATGTACCTTATATAATTGATAAAACCTTTACCTCAAGAGCCACGTTGACTTATAAGCCTAAAAGCCTAAATAAAAAGTAGTTGGTCAATATTCAATAAGTAAAACCTTTCCTTGAACCAAGACATGCCAGTGCAACTACCACCTTGATGGATGGACAACCACATTCCATTTTTCATATCTCCTCATTCCAACTCAATCATGGGGGAGATAGCCATCCATGCTAAAAATCCATATGGCTTCTTAGTTTTTCTACTCTCTTTTTTTATGTTTTTAATTTTTACAAATTATTTATTTTACAAATTTTGATTTTCATATTTTTCTAATTTTGCACCATCGTTTAGTACCTTTAAACCTTTCTTAATTATTTTACACTTTCTTATATATTCTACTTTGTTTTATTTTATTTTTTTCAAGTGTGATATTTTCTCATTTTGCTAAGAAAATTGTTTTATTGCCACAAGACATAGTTTCACTATTGTTGTTTACTAATGATGGTTTATGCTTAATGTTGTGATTGTCGATGTCTAGTTTCTATTTTTGAATTCTAGTGTCTGATGACTATGACATGGTTTATTTTTCATGGAACAGTTATGAGTCCATGTCATTTGCTCATCCAATCAACTGTATGATTTTCCTTGTTTTGGGAATTTTAGGTTCCTTCCATTAAAGAAAATTTTAATAAATTAGTGACCTTGGTGGTTCTAGAATTAGGAAGGATTCAAAGGTTTGTAAAGGGTGTGACTTCAAGGGGACTTAATACATTTTGTACTCTTCTACTGGCTTGAGTGCTAGAGTGTCATAGACTTCTTATCATTCCATTCCAACCACTAATAGGAAGTCAAATAAAATCTTTACATGGTGTGGTTCCCATCCAAAAATTCAAAAAATGATAGGAATTCAAAGTACACCCCTTAGACATAATAAATGAATAAGTCTTCGCATGGTATGTTTCCCATCCAAAAATTGAAAAAAAAAACATGATGGAAATTTAAAGCACATCCCTTAGACAAATAAATAGGCTACAAGAATTGGTTACTGGACTAGAAAGACATGCACCCATGCTTGAAGGTTGCCTCTAACTAAGGCCCTATCTCACTTCCTAATTCTCTCTTTTCTTCTCTTTATGGAATGGTGGTTGTTTTGTGGAAGCACTCTCATGTCTCATGCAAGTGGATCAGTCTTAGAGTGATGATGCGAAGTCACTGAAAGTGGTTAGTTTTGGTCTACACTAGGGATGGATCTTCTTAGTTTATTTTAAACATAAATTCCACAAGGGACTTCTTATGATCTCAATTCAGAATTCCATTCCACCTTCTCCATCATCTATCCATGCTGTCATAACTCACCTCACTGCTAGGTTCTATGTTATGCTCTATGTCTTGGTTTGATGTGTTTGAATTCCTAGATAGATTCTTTTTGGTTGGTCCTTAAGTTTTCATGACCATTAATCAATTGTGGGGCCCATGTACTTCTTTGTTGAGGTTATGCAAGGGAAACAAGGGCATAAGCCTACTATGGGGAGGATCCACTTGCATAGCTCTTGGTTTGATTAGTTGGGTTCTTTACCTTAGACATTGCTGCAATCCTATCTTTCGCATATTCCATTTTGTATTCTGCTTAGTGCTCCTTAACCTTTTATTTCATTCATCCCTTGAATCATTTTTTCTCCATTTTCCAAATTTATGAGCTCCAACACCCTCTTCTCATATTTTCATATTGTTCATGGCCTTTTGAGCTTTCATTTGACCCTAATTTCATTCAAAAACTCTTTGTGTTTTGCAAGTTTGACCAAAGTAAATAGTTGTCTATGGTGGTCAACTACTACATCGATGAGGCTTCATCGATGTAGCCAACCATGTCAATGAGGCCTCGTTGATGCAACCCAAAAAATCTATATATACCACCATGAACTTAGAAATTATTGTCATTTTCCTCATAACACACAAAGAGTTTTTGCCATTTTTGAAGACCAAAATCTTTTAGAGCCCTTAACTTTCCAATTTCTCATCCAAATCACTTGTTTTTCAATCCTGCAGTTACTGGAGGTAAGCACTTTATCATGGGGGCCGAAAACCTTAAGGTTTATAATGAAATTTTTCAAAATTTTTCTAACTCTCCCCAAAGGGTTAGCAACCTTAACAGTATACAAACATTAATTTTTTTGAAAGTTAACCTTTTCAACAACCTTTAGGATGATTTATTAATAATAACACAAATAAAATAATAATTGAAGTAATTAAATCAACCATAATTATAACTTAAAAAAATGTAACTATCTTAAAGAGATAAAGGTATCCTAATTGCTTCATGTTATACAATGATTGCTAACCCATGATCTTATTGTGATTACAGATGGCATCAAGAATGAAATGCCCATAGGAAGGAGAACCCTCTCAACCAAGGGAGAAATGACCCAAATTTGGAAGGGGCCAACAAGAACAAGCCCAAGAACTACCAAAGCCAATGCATGCAACGAGACCTCTTTGTGAGGAGCCCAAAGTGGAATCTATTTGATAGATTCTAGAAGAAGAAGTACCAACAGAGCAATCATAGCAAGGGAGAAAGTCAAGACTTGTGCCAGGGCTTGAAGTCACTTTAGCCCAAGCCTACCTTGACATCATTAGGTCTCAAGAGATTCAATGCTCAATTCTTTAGGAAATAAGCTTTAGGCCATTTCTAGAGAAAGCTCCAATAGAATTCAAAACACAATTGCAAACCTCTCCCAGGTGGCCAATCATCACATCTAGTGGGGAATGGTACATGTGAGAGACATATCTCTTGTAGAACAATAGAAGGCCAAGGTCCATAGTACAAATCAAGGATATTTAGGTGTCCTACTTGGTTGAGGCTATCATGCAAGCACTGGGGTTACCTAATATTGGGATACAGTTGGCAAAGCCATCAACACAAGGTGATGCTGAGGCGAAAAAGGAGTGGACTTAGCTGTGTTACAGGGTTGACAGTAAGGAGTATGGCATGCTCACCTCGGTGGAGTGCGCTATTTCAAAATTGTAGCTTATCACCTTAATTCAACAATGAGGCCCAACAAGGTGACCACTTTTACCACCCAAGCATGTGCTACTCTAAGAGGGAGATTTCCTGTAAACCTTCCACAACTAATTTATTTGGAGATTGAAAAGCATGTCAAGGAAAATGAACATGGAAGGAAAATCCTATCCTTTCCATGCCTCATTCGAAAGATTTGTAGAAGGGTAGAAATCATTTGCTACACTAATGACACAATTAGGCATGCTCCTTTGGATTTATGATCTGAAATCATGAAAGAAAAAACACCTACCATAACTCAAGAAGAAGAGTAGCTACCAACTCCAACTTCTACTCAAGAAATAATGTCGGAGGCCTGTGTAGCCATTGAGCATTTGTGAAAAATTTGAGAGCAACTTGTGCATGAGCAAGAGTAATGTGTAGGAATGAGTAGTGTAGACCCATCTATTTATTACCAATAATGAGTTACCTTAATGAGGTGGCTCAAACAATCAGCCAAATGGAAAGGGATGGACAATTATTCTCTACCCAATGAACATAGTTGCCCATGAGGTTTGATCCGAATGCTTGGGAGGTGATGGTGTCACTATCACAACACCATTTATTCCTAGAAATATCTATTAATGCCACCTCCTTCTTGATGCATTTCAAGAAAGTTCAAGGGGCCATTGTCCTAGTGATGTAGCACTAAGGGTAGGAGACGAAAGCTGAAGTAGTTGTTGACTACATTGCTAAAGCACTCAATGCACCTATGGCATATGTACCAGACATATATGCACTTTGAAATGTATATACATCTACAGGAATGATTAGCAAAAAATTGAATGTAGCCTAGCATGAAGAATTACTGGATCAACTGGTAGGGATTGGGTAACCGATTCCAAATATCTTTGATTTTTTAGATAACATCACTATAACCTAGTTGGAGTTGCTAGAAGCAAAGGGGCAAATGCATTATCTTGGAGGGGAAATTCAAAATGACTCAAGCAAAAAATCAATGGTTGGCCACAAAGGTTGCAAAATTACATGCCCATCTTGTTGATATTACACTCCTCAGCCCAACAATAACCAAAGATGAAGCTTTCCAACAGCTTCAGCAAATGATTCAAGAAGGTTGAGTAGGAAGTAGTAATGACCATCTTCAACTAGTTTGTAGTAGAAGCAAAGACATATTTAGTTTAGAAGGACTTAGCTCAAATGCGCCAGGAGAATGAAGCACTGACCGCACAAAATCATTGTCTGCACAATGTTGATGCCCAAAAAGAACAAATGCAGGAATTCATTCATCAATAATAGGAGCAGCTAGCCAGGGTGAATATGAAATTAAGGAAATTATCCACAGAGAATCAGAATGTATCAATGGAAGAAGTTTGTGCCTTGCACTAGAAATCTGCTATCGAGATTATTGCCTAGAAAAATGAAGCTTTGAAGTTTGAAAGAGTAAAAAATCACTATAGAGACCAAGTTGGCTTGTAGAAGGAAGTAAACGAGAAGCACATTCAAATGGAAAAGGGAAAAATAAATGAAGCTCTCCAACAACTCCAACAAGAAAAAGAAGTTTGGTAGCACATCATTAATGGGATTGATGCCTACAACAAAGTGGAGATCTACCTAAAGGAGTTATAGATAGAAGAAATGATAGAATACATAGAGTTGGCCAATCTCTACTATGCGAACCTAGCTATGCTGACTACTGAATAGCCATAGTCAGAGTTAGAAAAATAAGTGGCTAGCTCATATTTGCTATACGAGGTAGAGTTCAAACACCATAAAAACATCAAGAAAAAGCTTAAAATTGCAAATGTTGAACTCAAAGTTCTTAGAGCATGATTCACGAATCAACGATTAATTGTTGAGAACTTAGCCAAAAGGATGAATGATTACCAGGAGTTGAAGGATGCAGTCAAAGCATTCGACATTGAATGCAAACAATTCGGTACCTAGTTTATTAACACGAAGGAGCTGTTTCTAGCAATTCCATGTCTCTGGGATGTTCCTGTTTTGACCCACATTGGCAAAGTTATGTGGATAGTGACGAGGCTAGAAGTAAGAAGGAGAAAATTAAAGCATTGCTAGATGATTTCTGCTTCCCACTAGAATTTTTAGTAGTAGAAAAATGGCCATAACCACCTTGACCATCGCACATGCGTGAAGTCGGTGAAGGTCCCTCAAAACCTCAAGAGTCACCACCACCTAGGATTATTTGATTTTCTCTATCAAACTTCATGCCATCAAGGAACATGNATTAAGTTAATGAAGTAATTAAATAAGATAAGCTAGATAGATTAAACACATAAGTATGACCACTTCAAGCATAACATGTATTTTCTTGGTAATCCCAACAATGTTATTGCTTGGTACGACCAACAGCGTAGTTCTTGGTTGCCCAACAATGGATATGTGGGTTTAGGACATGTGTGGAGAGTGGGACTAGATACTTATGTTAGGACTGGTTAAATACTAGTTAATTAGTTAAATTAAATTAGTTAATCTAATTGCTTTATCTCTCTTTGAACACCAAACCATAAAATACAAAATGATAAAAATCAGATGCCTCAATTATGCTTAACCATACCAGTGTACATCACAAGTGTAATTGGGAAGATAATGAATGACCTTAAGGCAAGATTCACCTCCTAGAGGGCTAGTGTACTGAAAACTATAAAGTCTATGGAATTCGACCAAATCACACGTGAACACTTGTGATTCATATGGTTAAGCATAGGGGTACCTCGTTGCTCATCAATGTGTAATCAATTATTATTCCCTATGGGATATTTATACTAATTTTGTCATCATATTATTATTTTTATTTGCATGTCATGCCTTTAGGAGGTTGTAATTCCTTAAAAACCATTATTTTTTCATGTCACTACTTATGTTAAAGCTTGTATTATGACTTTTAGACAAAGCTGAAATGATAGCGAATTTTTCTATTGTTGGTAGAGTGGTTGTGGCTTATGTTATTCACACATCAGCAAACATCAAAACTTATATTTTAGATTATGATGTTCGTCATAACTTATAGTTCTATGTTGCAACATCATTCACAAGACCTCTAATAATGAACCCCTAAATTTGCACTAGAGTTTTTTCCTCAAATTCTTACAACATGGAGCTAGAATTGTATTAATAATTAATAAGAATGTGACACATTATTAAAGAATTCATGCTTAATTCATAAAAGAATTTCTTGACTTATATTTTACAAAGAAGTTCATATGTTTACGAAATGAAATGAATTTTTTTATCTATTGCATCTCTCATGCACTCATTAATTATGAGATTCACTACTTTGATGCTTAGAAGTCTTGTTTGAGTTTAAAGTCTTGCTCTTAAGAAGAAAAGACATATCTTTTAGACTCAAAAGGTTACATTATATGCCATGATACTACTCTTAGGTCTATCTCTAGTAATATTTACAATAGTAATTGAATACCTTGTTGGAAAACTCTTCTCACTAAATTTAACCTTACCTACTTAACTTAATATTGTATCAAAGTTTAAGTCACTGTTGACCTTGGATCTTCTTCTTCTTCTTCTAACCATTCTTGAAAAGGAGGAATTCATCAATTGCATTCAAATTCAAGGTTTGTATAACATCCTTGAATGTCATGATGTGCATACCTTTCATGGTGCTTGTACATCTTGTATTATTTTTCATTCCTATGAATACTTTATTTATCAAGCCTACAAACTTTATTTCTTGTGCATGGCTAATATTTGTGACATATTATACTGTTATGTTAAGGAAAACATTAAAGATATGTTACATTTGACATTATGCATAGTGAATGTAGTAGGAAAAATGTAGAAAGAAATAAAAGAAATGGAATTGAATAAGTGTACTTAGGTCATGCTTTGAGTGTTCTATAGGGTTGTCTTCCTTCATCATCTATCCCTTAGAGGCAATCTAGCACTGCTACCAAGGTTACACATAGAATCAACCATAAGAGATGGGCAAGCTCCTATCTATTCCAATTTACCTAGTGCCTATTGCTTGCCTTTAGAAGCACTACAACTCCATACTAACATAATCTCTAATATTCTGGGTATAAGTACCTTAGGTCAAATTCCCAAAGGTTTCCTTAAGAGACATACTTATAATTACAATGTGCCCTTTTATTAAGTGCCTTATTACAATAATTACATCTTCTTATTATCGAATGTCACCATTTGGGAATGGGGACATGACAATATTGTGAAATATAAAGCTTTGATTTGCATATTAATTCTTGTTTTACATTATAATATTAAAACCATGGGTTTTCCTAGTGATTTATCACTTATTTTCAATTAATTCAATGATGACTACAAGTGTGAAGTTGAGCATTTTCTCCCTTGCATGGAATTATCCCACATGCTTAGTGGTAAGTTTGAATCATGTATGCTTATTTATGTTTTTTTTTTGAGAATATGCTTCCTAATGCTTTAGCATATTTTGCTATCCTTGTTGATTCTTCTACTTTTAAGAATCTTGGTATATTTGATTGTGGTATAGTTCTATTACAAAATGCCCACTTCCTTCATTGATTAATATTATCTCTAAATAAGAGGATCATTTATATGATTATATTTTTTTACTGCCTTCATATTGCTAAAAGCTTTGACCACTTGTCTCCTACTTTGAAAAATATCTTGCGTAATTGTTATAAGTACTTTTGTGTTATTGAGGTTGATATCTGTTGGCGACCGTTTGGGACCGCCAATGTTGTCCTTCGGGTCTTGTGACCTGGATCATGGAAAATGAAGGTGTTCCTTTAAACAAGCTTTAGGTGCTTGTTGGTCTTTGGCAACACCAAGGCCCAAATACCTCCAAATAAACTCGATGGTTATAGAGTGAACTAAGCATAAATGTATGTTTACTGTTATGATTGTTGAAATGGTGGGGTTTGTGTATGATACTATAGCTAGCTATTAAAAATGAAATTTGATTGACTTTGTCAAATACTATGAGTCATTAAAAATTTTTAGTTTTGTCAAATCACTTAGTCTATATAGTCCCTATAATACGCTACTTGAAACAAATAAAATTTCACAAAAATGCTTAAGAAAAATTATACCAATGTACGCCTAATTTCCCGTAGAAAGAAAATTCCACAAGAAAACAAGAAATAGAGCAAGATTCAATGGGTTTAGAGAGAGAAAATAAAACAAAGTAGATTTGTGTGAATCTCAAATATTTAGGCAAGACAAATTGAACATGATGAAACACTTCACAATAAAGTTATTCCAATTCAATCTAAATATAATGAACTGTCCGAACTCTTTGAGCTCAATAAGCAATTTTGTAAAGGAGAATCTTATTACACTACCAAAATACTTTGTAAATAACAAGTGCAAGCTTTTATTTGGCTAGTTAACAGTTGTCAATAAGTGCAAATAATAGAATTAGGAGAAAAATTTGACAATTTCAAGATTCAAAATTCCAAGGCAATAAACTTTAAAAAAATGAAGCTATTTCAAGCAAGTCAAAGTATCAAAGATTTTTTTAGATTTTTTAGACTCAATAGGCAATTTCTGTAAGACATTACTCTTAAATAGCTCAATATGCTTTTCTAAGACTACATAAACTCTTATATGGCAAACCTAATAGAAGTCTAGTATTGTATAAAAAATAGAGCTATAAGAGTGATTAGAAAATCCCAAAATTAAATGCCAAGCACGATACTATCTAAAGCTAAGCAACTAAGACAAAATGAGAAGAAAAGAAATCATAGGATTTAAACAAAGTAATGAATTGATGAATTAGCAAGCCATCTTATAATATTCAATATCTTTTTTCTTGATCTCCCATCCAGTCCTGGAACTTCTACCTTTGAAGCTCTATTTATAGTGGTTTATAGATAGTTACAAACATCATAAAAAATTAAGGTGGGCTATATTTATTATGGGGATTAGTTACAACCACCATGGTAGTTGTCCAGCACGTTACGCACAATGTAAATGTAGTTGTGTGCAGTTAAGTTTCTGCTGTCCAGATCGTGGAGCAAAAACTCTGCTAATGCCTGCATAAACTGCATCTGCATCTGGATTTGCATCTGTGAAGAAACGTCGAGGAAAGACGGATAGCAGAGTAGCAAGACAATCGTGTTTCAGCAACATCACCATGCTACGTTTCCCTCGGCCAGTGCAGCTACGATCCTTAGCAGAGCCTTAGCACATAATACGTGATCCTGATGCTCTTCAGCCACCAGCAGCCCCGGGATGCAAAGGCATAGTTAATCCCTAATCCGCAGATCCTGCAATACTTGAATAATAATGCCAATACCCTCTACTTCCGCTGCCGCTTAAGCTCAAATAAGCCCTGATTTTGGTGAGGCGAGCAGGCAAACAATTCAATACGGAGCTACGTGCTAAAACGATGGACCTGTGGAGGCTTTTACAGAAATTGATGAGTAATCTCTTGCTGCGGACAGCATGAATATGCCACGGAGACATCCCTGCACTTAATGCTGACCATTATCGTTTTCGGTAGGAAGCATTATCGCGTTGGTACGTACCGATATGGTTGAGACTAAGGTATATATGATTCTTCTTAGATAATGGAGGATAGGATTTGGCAATCCTGGAAAGCTTTTTCCCAAAAAATGATTATTCTAAAATCTTTCCTCGGTCAGACATTGCCTTCCATTTGGATCTTCAGTAATTGAATCTTGGTTAACAACCAGCGCTAGCATTTCAGGTTTGCGCTAGCATTTCAGGTTTGAATTTCATTTATAATGGCACCACAACCTTACAAGGCTTGCCGTAGAAATGTGCCAACAATACCATTGATTATATTTTTGTGAATGGTGTTTTATTTTATTGCTTGAATTTTGTGAATGATTAAGAGTTTGTGGGGATCATTATCATGCTCTCTTGTGTTGATGCGTAAATTTTGATACGCCACCAACACCTATGAAAACTCATTTTAGGATACTATAGCCTAGGACGTCTCCCGTATGGGTATAGAAACCCGGAATAGTATCAGTTCAAAGGGCTATGTGACAAAAACAATAATAATAATATTTTTAAGCAAAATATTAAAAACTTAAATTTGATTTTAAGAAAGTTCTATTATATTTTGAAAAACATAGTAAAATAATTAAAAATCAAAATTAAATATTTGTGCAATTTTTGAGTACAATAATCAATACAAAACAAAATTCAAATTAAATTACAGTTTATCTCATGCTCTGAGTTTCTGGTTCCTGATGTGGGATTCTACTCAGGGTCTCCTGCTCTTGCTGATTGGGAGAGGAAAGACCTCTGTTGTTTGCCACCATCGTCAACTTTGACTTGAAACAGTAAACAGTAATGCACCCACAGTTTTATCAGCCATGTACTCTCAGTGTGCACCAGTCGTCCACTGCAATAAGCGTCTTCCGTTTCGGGTAGAAGAGAGAAGACTGCTGTATTGCGCTGGTGGGGACCGTGGAGGCCCTGATCACTTCCTCGTGCCGGCTACACCTACAATCGCGCTAGCACTGCCGTTGTTGACCACCCACCTGCATCTCGCATGTACATTTTCCTATCATTTTCTGTAGTGCAGAGAGAGAGACTACCGTCCTTGAGAGACTTGCGGCTCTTCCCCCTTGGCTTTTGTCGGCTTCATTGTAAATAGCGACCTGCGGGAGGAACCCTAACCCTAAACCACCAATTGGCTTTGCCATGTCAACCGTAATGCAGGAAACTGAAATAAGAAAATGAGGTAAAAAAAATTAGCCTTAAGTTTTATGGTTTATGTTGAAATTTTGTTTTTTTTTTATTTATTTATTATTTTTATCTTTTTTTTAAGGACTTGATACATCAATACTATACGACTTCTGATTTTTTTGTGATATTAAACTTGTTCAAACATGGCTCCAGGCAAGCATGGGAGGGGTTGGCCTCAACACTTAGCCCCAAACCTATAGATTGCATGTGAGTGCAAGGACCATAAAATTTTGAATGACAATGCAATAGATGGGAAAACAAAAACAACATAAAACAAGAAATGCCAAAAAAGTGTTGATGCGTAAATTTTGGACACGCGAACACTTGTGAAAACTCGTTTTAGGAGATTATTGCTTAGGGCACCTCCCATATGGGTACGGAAACCCGAGAATAGTCTCAGCTGGAAAGGGCTATGGGACAAAACAATAATAATAATATTTTTAAGCAAAATATTAAAAACTTAAATTTAATTTAAGGAAAGTTCTAGATAAGAGCACACCATATGTGGGTGTCATGTCAACTACTAGGATATCCATATAACATGTAAATGTAGGGTATTGCTTAAGTTGTACCTTTGCTCCTTTTAATAACCCTACCACAAGTATGTTAGATTCATCAAGGTGAATCACACTTTTAGTTTGTGGTATCATTTGTGCTCCTAAGGTGTTACAAATGTCAAGAGGCATAACACTAACAGTTGCACTCGAATCCACTAAACAGTTATGGACATTCTTTCTTAAAATAATCAAAGTGGTTAGGAAAGGGGGATGGTCCTTTTTGCTAGACATGGAATTATCCACGTTTTGTACTGATAATGTGTTAGGACTTTCTGCAAAGTGAACTTGCCTTTC
>MNCI01004224.1:84793-105524 GCA_015680685.1 Gnetum montanum | reverse complement strand
CTTGAGGCATAACATTAGACGTTTGAAAAGTTGGTAGGAGTGGGTTTGATTGCATAGGATTACTAACACTCATCATCCCAAATTGGGTTTGGATGTTGTTCATAAGGGTTATTTGCTCTAATTCCACAGCTTTTGACATTGCACCCTGTATTTCCGTTATGTTGGGATGAGATTTGATAGCATAAGCGAATAATGGATCAATGGTAGAGAGATAGAAGTTGAGAATATCATCTGGTTGTGGTTGCATCTCATTTGGCACATAGGCTAGTTGATGAAGGAATCTAAGGTTATAATCCCTAACATTTTCCCCAAGTAGCTTTCTTAAGCTAGTAAAGTTGATTGATGCGATAGCAGGGCTTGTAAATTTGTCAAATTGATTCAAAAACTTGTTTTTGAATTCTTGTCATGTGTTAATAGAGGCATCAGGAAGCATTAAGAACCATTGAGTTGCTTTGGTTCTAAATGTTGTTACGAACACTCTACATGCCACATCATTATGCACAATGTTGTGGATCCCTAATAAGGTTTCAAAACATTGTATGTGTTGGCAAGCATCATTCGTAGGGGTTGTAGGATCGAAGAACAAATTTATGTTCTGAAGGAATTTTCGTATGTCATGGTAGTTATGAAAATTAAAAGGGTTTCTTACTAAAGGAGCCTGGGGTTGATGGTCTGCCATCTTAGTCCGAGATTTCTTAGGAATTGAATTTGGAAAAAGTGAAGCTCATTGTTTTCTTAAAGTAAATTGATGAGTAGTTGGTTGATTAGGGGTAGGAGTAGAAGTTCTTTATTGAGATATTCTGTAAGAAAAGTCACTCATAAAATGAAAAATAACAGGAAATGTAAAATGCTAATAAACTGTGAAAATTAAAGAAAATGAAAAAAAAAAAACATTTTATGAGTGGGGTAGGAGTTTGTGGGGATCATTAAGATCATGCTCTCTTGTTAGTCACATAATCTTACTATGACTTACTATGTTTAAGAATGCTTATTCTCTTGTACAATTTTGTAATTTTTGTTAAGAATGTGCATCCCTAATCTATGCTTCTTTTAAGAAACTTTGAACTTCTGAAATTTCTAACCCTTTCAAAAATAGGATCCTGATTTTATTGGTGTCATAAATCCTTCTTCATTTGGTTCTTAATACATCATTACTATTATCAAGTATCCCTTTGTGTTCCATCACTTCTAATATTATTTTCTAATTCTTACTTTCGCATATCATCTTTCAATTTAGAACCCCTTTGCAAATTATCATAGATAATGAGCCTCAGTTTAAGATTAAAGAAGTTTTTAGATGTTGTGACCTATACTAGAACATCTAGTCTTTCTATTCTTCTTATTATTCTTAGTCTAATGATTATGCAGAATCTACTAACAAGACCTTGATTCAGATCTTGTATACTATAATGACAAGTCTTAATCCAATTGCTATACTTAGTTATCTCTTAGCCTATGGGTTTGTTGCACTACTTTCAAGATCATCATTAGTTGTACTTATTTTTTTACATTGCTCTTTCTACTTAGCTATTCTACTTATTAATTTATAGATTTCATTTTTTACACTACTCTTTCTACTTGGCTGTTAGAGAAAGTCAATAATCAATTACATTGTGGTGAGTTGAATCTTCTTGAATTGCACTAGTATGAGACATCACATGAAGCATATCAAAATTAAGGAAATTCATGACGACAATCATATGTTATATCATTTCCATAATATTGGAGAAAGGGAGTTTTTTCCAATTAGTAGGAAGCTTTCCTAGTTACTTACTTTCTTGAAAATAGAACATATTACCTTACTAATCTAGAATGCAATGAGCTTTCAAATTCCATCAATTATTCTTAGCTAAAGTGCTCCTACTTATAGCACAACTACATATGTTTCTTTTGTAAAATACAAGTCCTTTTTCTATGTCTCTGATATTCTATATCCCTTTCTATCTTTCTTTTCCTCTAAGTTTTTTTCTATTCATTCTTTTCACATTCTTCTATTTTCTTTCTTTTTATTTCTCTTTTATCTTCCTTTCTCTCTTTAAGGTTTAAGTGATTTGTCTTCTTTAAGGAGGAAGTATGACCATTTTATTATTTTCCTAGTGCATGTGTGTTGAAAATTAAGTGGAAGAGGTGGCCTATATGCATCTACATCATGTATTATTTGTGAGTGTATTATAGTCATATCCTTCAGTGGCATAACATCCATCTTTGATGGATTGACAATGTCCCTAATTTCTATTCCCTAGGAATTTATTTACACTTTTTATTTTCTCTCTTAATTTTTTCTCCTATTTCTTTATTTATTTATTTCTTTCTTTCTTCATCATTTCATTTCTCCTCCTCTATTCCTTTTCCATTTCTCTCTTGTGCTTAACTCCAATGAGGGTATGTTAAGTCATCATCATCATCATCATCCTAGTCTTATTCTAACAAAATGGGGTTAGCTACATAAGGTTTTTTTTTACCATTCATCTCTATGAAGAGCTTCATTTTTTTAAAATCATCTTTGATCATTTTTTCCCATGTCTTCTTTCCTCTTCATTTCAGTGGCTTTCCTGGAATAGTGATATAACAATGTTTATTTATAGATTCATTGTCTAATCTTCTTTTCATATGTCCAAACCATCTAAGTTGCTATTCTTGTAGCTTATTTGAAATGAAGGTGCGTTAGGTGTTGAGTAGAAAAGAAGTGTTCATAGTATATTTTAAGGAAAGGAAGATAGGTGTATTTTAAGGGATTTTTTCATGCCTCCCTTCTATGAAATAACACTCTACTATTAGTGTATATGTGATATTCCTCTTGTTTCTCTAGTATTCTTTGCTTTTCCTACTTATTTTCTATTATTTCCTTTGTTGTTCTCTTCTTTCTTTATTTCTTCCTATAAGTTCATTTTTCTTCTTTGTTTTTTTTTTATTATTTATTTTCATAACTTAGTGCTTTCAAATCAACCGTCTTAGCACTTGAAATCATCTTTTTTAAAAAATATTAGTTTTTCTTATCTTTGTTGACTTCTTATGAGCTTCACTTCCTAACTTTTTTAATCTTTCTTATGCTTTAGGTTGGGAGTTCAACCTACAAGTCATCATGGTTAGTAGCAACTATTGTCATAACAACAAAAAAAAAACATATTTCATCATGTTTCTTAATATATTCCCCCTCTCTTAGAAGGATTGAAGAAGCATTAAGTGAGCTTTGGTACCTCACTTGTTCAGCCATCATAGGAATCAACTCATGGATTCCATTAGGTCTAGCTACACTCCACACATTTCTTGCTCCATAAAACTAAGCACCATTCTTAACATTCCAAGATCTATCAAGAATTAAACTAGCAAAATCTATTGGAAGTACATCACACTTCATAATATCATGAAAACCTTCAATTTTAAATTTCAAAGTGCATTGTTTTTCCTCACCTCTTGGGAAAAATCTCTATACAATGAATGTGATTTATAGGGCTTGGATGAAGATTCGAAACTAATCCCAATCTAGCAACTAGCTTAGAAGAAATAACATTTTCTTAGGCTACCCCATCAATTAAAATGCAAATATATTCACCACTAAGCAAACATCTAACTCAAATTCAAAACAACAATTTCCCATTAGGGTGATCTTCTCTATTTTCATTCCCCATGAATGCACAAGAATTTAATTTAGAAACATCCTCAATTTTTGGAGCATTAGTATTTCCTCTCTAAAGACCTTGGCTTCATGTCTCCTTCACCTTCATTCTTTGCACATCCTTGTCCTTAGATGCCTTGTGATGTATACATTCCCATTGCTTATGTTTCCATTCTTTACACTTGAAGCACTAAAGATTTTATGAGTTTTTGTCTTTATCCTTGTCTTCCTTGCCTTGTTCATTCTTGGCTTTGTCCTTCTCATTGCCTCTTTCAATTTTCTTATCTTGGATGCCCTCCTTATCTTCAAATTTGAACTTGGATCCCTTCTCAAATCTAGATCCTTTCTTCTTTCCCTTGGAAGTTTGTTCTCTCTTATTTTCAAGTCCAAGTCTTAAGTATCAAGTCATAAGCCTCATCAAGAGTTTGTGGCTCATAAAAAGATATCTCCTACTAATAAGTCAATCTAAGACCTTCTAAAAACATTGAAGCATGTTCATACTCTTCCTAGTTTACCTTAGCTTGATGGAATAAATTACTAAATTCTATGTAGATTTCTTTGACATCATTATCACATTTTCTTAAGAATTTCAACTTCATAATGATTTCTTGTCTTTGATAAGACTATTTAAATTTTCTTTTCAAGCTATATTTCATCAAATTCCAATCTCTAATAGGTTGACCATTTTATCTTTCATAACCCCAGGACTTCTTTTTCCACCAACTAGATGCCATACCATCTAATAGGGATTTAGCAATAGGTAGTTTCAAGTTATTCGATATTTCTTCCAACTAAAAATGCTTTTCAAGTACCTTTAGCCAACTTGTAAAATAATTGGTATCATCTACATCATTGAAAATCTTCAACTTCATGTATGAAAGTCTTGTAGCGTTTCTGAATACTCTAGCAAACCTTACCTTAACTTTGTCATCAAGCTTGCCTGGAGAAGAAGTGTTTAACATCATTGGAGCCCTTAGACTTCTCATTTAAGGAATAATATTCCCTTCCATTAGAATCCTTAGTTGATGGTTTCCTACACTCTTATATCTGGATTATCCTTCCTCTTCATTCACTTTGTCTCTACTTGATTGTAAAAACTTCTTTATTTGAACACACATGCTCTTCACCTTCATGTGTCTGGATATGGCAAGGACTAGAATTTTAGTCTACATTTGTGTTGATTTAATTTATACGAGTGACCATCATCTAGAAGGCAGACTTCATGCTCTCCATGTCTTGATTTAAAGCTTACATCTTTTTCTTCTTGGTTGCCATCTGAAATTGAAAAAATCCTCCACTAATTTCCAATAAACAATCAATGTAAAAATTAACACAAAGCTCAACACAATCTAAGCTCCAAGGCTTTGATACTAATAACACTAGAGCAAGTTCACTCTACTAATTTATCACCTTCAAATACTAAATCTAGATATTATGCAAAGATAAAAAGTTTTGCTAAAAAACAAGAAAATTAGCTATCTTTATTTAATTTATTAGAAGATTATAATGGGATTTTTTAAAACCCATAACATCCAAAACGTATCACACTCACATGATATTACAGAGCATGAGGCTCTACAATCATACAATGACTACTCTCAGTGCAAGACACAACTAATAGAGAATATCTTCCATAACCCAGGAATAAGATCTCAACTCACAATGTAAGATGCAAGAGAATAGAACACAGAATAACACATGACAAGTTGATCTTGGAGCTGCAACCACTAGTTGCACTCACCAAATGTTCTCACCCACTCTCTATTATTTAGCTCTCCATACTCAAGAGCTCTCTTTCTCACTCATGCTATCAACAATGGTGAAATACATTAATATTTATGATAAATTGGAAGACAAGAAATCTAGAAACCTTTTCTCAAGTCAACCTAAGGCTCTTTAGATGTTTCCCAAGTCTTTTCACCTTCTCCTTGGTTGTTTCCATCCTTCTCCATCTTATTTTAGCTATTTTCAAAATTGGAATAGGTGTTTTTAGAATTTTCCTCAGCCATGCAGGTCCTCTAGGATCTTGCTAATACAAATCCTATGAAAATCCATCTTTCAGGAAATATGTCTAATATTTTTGCAATATGTCCTCTCTAGGGCCAAGATGTCTCTTATAGAGGCAATATGTCTTACTTGAGACATCTTTTTCTTAAGGGAGACATCTTGTGCAAGATGTCTTGTGGCTAGGGAACATGTCTTTCATGAGACATATTCTTCACAACCAAGATGTCTCACTTGAAATCATAGCCAAATCAACAAAACATATTCTCTCTGCTCAAAACGTCTCATGTTAGTTCCCAATCTCAACCATGATATCATTTAGCCCTCCATGACATCTTCTTCAAGCCCAAAACTTGCGAAACACACATGTAGGGAAGAATAAAGGGGATCAAAAGAGGTATCCCTACACCAAGGGCTTGACTACATTAATGATGAAATAGTTCTATAAATGAGATAGGTGGTTTATTTATATAGTTATTTATGTCTATTGTATTAACACTCATGCATTAATGGAGCCTAACCTATGTTAATGTCAATGCATCAATATAGCAGCATCAATGTTGACACCTTAACATGGTGTACAAAATTACTATTCATCATACCCTAATGATGAGCTAAAAACTCATCCTCAAGTTAAAAAAAATTGGGATATACTTTGTTTATAAAATGTGGAAGTACATTTGACTAACTGACTAATATACTTTAACTAAACTTGAGTGCTACATTATAAAATTTATTTTAGTAATTGAAAACTTTGACAAAAGAAAAAAATTTAAACATATTTATTTTTATACAAATTAGGTAGGTTTATAAAAAATGATAAGGCATATGCCTTAGCAATGTCTAGTGGGAATGGATTCTCATGTCTTCGTGGTTTTGGCATCTAGTATTCCACTATTGCTACTATACTCTTCAATCTAAGTGCCTTTACCAGGGCTCTCATGTTTTGCACATTGAACTTGGAATCATAAATATTCTATGTAAGTTTACCTAGAGTTGACATTAGAGGTACTTCCCAAGGACAAGATAGAGTTAGAAATATCTTTTAGACATTGAAAACTTAGGATGCAAAATGTTTACATTCAATATTAAAGGATTTCACTATGTTCTTCAACTTTTCATAGTCCATCATTCTTTTGATTAGGTTCTCTCTAACTTCTTATTGATCTATGTACTTTTCCTTGAGAACCTTAGCCTTCATATTTGTAATTTATAACTTCTAAAATGTTTCATAGTGAAGCTTGTGCTCGTTCTCATACAACAATTATGAGGCAATCATTTATGTTTCCAATTCATTATGAGGTTTACCAGTAGTTAGCATCATAAGATGGCATATCATCAGCTCCATATATCGTGTCATTTCTTTTATTTAAAGATTCTTCATCTTGATTTTAGCTTGATGGTAGGCTTTGAGACCATCAAAGATGGGTTACCAAGTAACATCAAAAGTTACCAAAGAAATTCATTTATTTTTACTTTGGTTAATCAAATCTCTCTCTTATTAATCTTCTTTTGGATTTCCACTTGATCCTTGTAAATGTTCTTAATTTTCTCATATTTGAGGATCTCATTTTGCTAAGCTACAATATCGATTGCTAATTTTTGCATAATTACTCTAGATTCCAACATTGATAGATTTCTATTCTCTATTAGTAATATATGTACATCTACAAGAACTCATGTTCACTACTCTTGAAGGTACTTGAGATAATCTCCTAATTGGTTTCTTTCTCTTTCATTTTTTGTGATATTTGGTTCTTTGTGATAAGGCCTTTGTTCTTATCTACTCATCTACTAACAATGTAATGTTCTTGTTTAATGCATTCCCTTTTCTTCAGATAGGAAGGTATCCCAAATAACTTTCTCTTTTTCAATCTCCACATGTTGTTTCTTAGCCTTCAACTAATTAAACACTTCATCTCTTATTAAGCTAAATTGGTGGACTACTAGATTAGATAACTAGGTGTGGAATTGCATTACTTCTCATAATTGCTAGTTTAGTAACATGACTTGTTGTAGTTGGATCTTTAAAACAACCAACTTCCCCTTCTTTTCAATAAGCTTAAACTAGATGACTATGATATCTTTGAGAATTTTAAATATATATGAAATCATTGGCCTGGCACTAACAAGTCTATCAAATACTTCTTCATGTTGGGTTGCACTCATTATTCCTGTATCCCTTGATCTAGCTACAATAGATATTTGGATGCCTACTAATACATTAGGATACTTTAGTAATGCAATCTACTACCACCTTAGAAGTTGTTTATTCCTCTTGGTGTGACATGACTACCAATGTGTCCTCTCCTCTTTTCTCAAATATCATGATGAATTGTGATGCAATGCAAGAAAAACATATTTAATTGGGTTAACAAATGTGAGACACTGCTTTTCTTTGCATTGAGCATGTAGAGAAGTCATCTTGTTATTAGCTTACTATTTGAGTAACTTCTTATAAGTGGCTCATTGCTAGGTGATAGTCTCTCATATATTCTTAATGTCTTGCACTAGATGTACTTGAATTAGCTTTGACACATGTAGTTATTGAACTAATGTTTGATAGTTATGATAGTACATTGTTCTTCACTGATTATTTAGACTTCATCATTTCCTATCCTGATGTAGCGGGTGCCCTTTGGAGGACATCATCCACATAATGAATGATCCATCCCCTTTGAGAGAGTAGTCTAATTAGGCATCAAAAGGGTAGTATCTTTCTACCTATTTTAATTTTCTTGAAACATTTCTTAATATCTAGGAAGATTAATTATAGTAGGTTAACTAGAAACTTTTTGATGAGAGGTGTACATGCCCTTGTAGAAAAGTATGTAAGCTTATTGGATTATACTGTGAGATTAAGATAGTACCTTGAAGTAAATATTTTTATGCTCTACTTAGTGCATTGTATTCCTTCTTGTTAACTCCACACACCCTCCACATCCATTTTTATTATTCTCAGTATCTAACATAGTGCATACTTTAGTAACTTATGTTCTAGCATTTGGAAGTCTTAGTGCTTTTACAATACCCTAAATACAGTAGGAGATGATGATTGTCTTTGATTTTAAGAAACATGCTCATTATTATAAAATTACCTTTTATTAAGGGTTTTATTATAATAATTACAACTTTTTATTACAAGGTAACATCATCGTGGTTATGGGGACATGACACTTCATAATGATAATAGTTGTATAACTAAGATATTGCTTAGTTGGTTAGAGTATATAACTTGTGGTTTTTAATTCATAGGTTCAATTTTGATAAGTAGAGTAGTTTTACATATTTTTATATTTACCTTAAGCTTTACAAAAGTATTGTGTTAACTATATGTATATGAGGTTAGATATAGTCATCTAGTTTTGGTTTCGACAAAAGTTACAAAAGGATAGGAAGATTATATCATGTAGTTAATTAAATATAATGATTTCCATATATTTAATAAGATAAAAAAGACTAACCATATAAACTAATCTATATCTATGGTACATTAGACCTAATTAAACAAGTTAGACACATTGTAAATAATATGTAGTCTAAGATGTACCCTTCACATAATGGAGTACATTACTTATATGTTTTTCAATTTCTTGATTAGCTTTTTGATGAATCATTTATTTCTTCTACCATGATGTCATGTACATGACATTGGGGTATATACATTAGCCTATGAATATAGCGCCTAGGCTCCCATTTTGAGTTAATTTTTGAATTAGATTTTGGTCATTTTTTAGTTAGAGTAGCAAAGCTCTCATAGTTTATTTTCTCCATAGTTAGAATATTTTCTGAGTGCCCACAGAAGGAGTCTAAGTGTGGAAAATTCTTTGTTCAAGCACTGATGTACCTGAGCGCAGCAGTGTGACGGGAATAAAAATGAACTCTTTTAATAATCCTTGTAGCACTGAGAATAGATTAATATTTTCTTTATTGCACTTTACTTTCATGCTTTTTACTTTATGCATTTGAATTAAGCAATTTATTTCCCATTGTTAATGAACACAAGCACAACCATTTCGAGCATACATATAGTACTTGGTAACCCAGCAACACTTAACATTTGGTAGCCTAGCAATGCTATATGTGTTTAGGATGTGTCCAGGAACGTGGTGTGGTTACCCTTGTTAGGCTAGATAGGCAATAACAAATTAGATTTTAAATTATTGTAGTCTTCATTCTTGTTGTAGGTGATCAAATCTATAAAATCTAAAATAAGAAAAATCATATACCCTAATTACACTTAAACCATACCCTTGAGACTCAAAAGTGTAGTTAGAAAGACAACAAATGTTTTCAACACCCATTTCACTTCCTAGAAAGCTAGTGTACTAGAGAACTATGGGTCCATGGAATTCAATTGGATTACGCGTAACACCTTAGTGATTCATATGTTTGGGCGTAGGGGTACCTAGCCACTCATCATTGGCACTATTGTTGGGTACCTTTTGGTTGTTTCATGTGCTATCTAGGATCAAGTGAAAATTATTTAAACTTTTGGAATGAACCTTAAAGTTGCATCATATTTTACAATTACTACAACAATCTCTAGAAGCATGCTACGTTTTGTCTGATCTAATCAAAAATTTCTTCTTCTCATAGGAGTGATTCTCTGCCCAAGTCTGATAAAGCTTATTAGCCAATGCCTCAATAATATCAAATAGTATATGCTCATCCTAATGAGTATGTACCAAACTTTACCTTCATCCTATAGCAAGATGAATAGTTGTGGTGGTGTGACATGAAGGACAACATTATGTTGCTGCCTGATATGTTCCTACAATACTCCACCAAATGCTTATACGATATGGTCTTCTGGAACATCATGCTAAGTATGTTGTGCAAGATACTGATGCTAGGGATTATCCTCTCATTGAGGCATAGCATCTATAAGATTGACAAATAGAACAGTGCTATGAATCTTTGAAGTGAAAAAGGTTTAACGATTCTTCATTCCTGTTGTACCAACAAGCTAGTGGAGAACCCTTCTCTGGGGGTTTTCCATTTAGTAATATTCCTCTCTTTAACTTCGATGAAGGAGGTTAAAACTAGAACTTATGGTCCATAGTTCACAATCCTAGTTCTGGCAAAAATGGATCCAATGATAAAGAAGGATCTGAAGGGGCAAGTTAAGGCAAGGATGCAAACAAAAAGCAAGATTGTGATCATAGTCATGATCACTAAAGAGGTGGAAGTAAGCATCGTGATGGTGCTAGTTCTCCTTCCTCTTCCCCTTCATCATCATCCTCTTCTTCTTCAGGCTCTGACCATGACCACAAAAGGTGAGACTATGATGGAGGTGACCAAAATGAACAAAATGACTGATGAGACCAAAATAATCGAAGGGACCATCAAGAAAGGCAAGATCAAGGGTGTAGATGTTCAAGAGAGGTACATCACCATGAATGAAGGGGTAGTAGAAGGCATCGTAGGCACCATGATCAAGGCCTCAATGAGCCTTTGCTTACTACCCAAAGTATGCTTAATATCGTAGAGGTAGTAAGAATTCCAACAAGGCATGTGAAGGATAGTTGGATCAAAAGGTTAGATATGAATAATATTCCTCGATTTGAAGGAGGATATAACTATGATCTACAAAATCAGCTTCAAGATTTTCAAGATGCATGTGCCTTATAGAACATAGAGAATGAGTGGCAAAAAATTAAGTTGTTCCCAAGGACACTCATCAAAGAAGTAGAGAACTTGTACTAGTCCTTAGAGTCGAAATCTATCAAATGATGGAGTACCATGCTTGCGTTGTTCAATCATAAATATTAAATGTACTCTAGAGTGTCCAACTTGAGAAAAAAAATTCAAGGATGGAAACAAGGGACACATGAACCCTTGGAGGCTGCCATCGACTGATACTATTCTTAGATGCACAAAAGTCCTGGCCATGGTTATTCTTAATTAGATCAACTTTGCCACATAGTAGACGAGCTTTGATTAAAAACGAGGAGAACCCTTGGTGTCTATGCCCAAGGGTGATTGTTAGAACTAAGTGCTCGTTAGATACAAAAATTAATCAAGTAGGTAGCCAAAGAGGAGAGTGAACTAAGAAAACGAGAAAGTGTAGAAGAGTACAATCATGATCCTTCCATTCACAAAAGGGAGGTTCAATTCTGTGATAGTGAGGAAAAATCTATATTTGATGAGGGGGTAAATAAGAAAACCTTGCCACTCCAGAAATTTCAATCTAAAATTACAACCAAGGTTGATTAGTTATGGGACTCCATGAATAGCAGATTTCAAGCTGTTTTAAAAATTGTTGAGGAGTCCAAAGAACAAGGTAGTGATTTTGAGTGCATTAGGCACAAAGAAGTTGAACATGTCTATCATAAAGGTAAGGGTAATATTGTTGTAATAGAAGAGGTTGTGGATAGTGAATCAAATGATGATGGTGGATGTGACATTTGCTAGTATGTACATGCTAAGGGATGTTGCCCATAGTGTCACATCTATAGGATTTTGAGATGTATGCCTTAAATCCATGACTAACATAAAGTAAAACATCCAGAAGATTACCTTATCCTCAAGGTAATTTCGGGTAGTTCCACCAATAATAACAATATTATGCAAGTGAAGCTCCACCGCAACCTTATGAGCAGTATCAACAATGGTAGCAACCACAATCATGGGCACTGGCACCACCAAGGCAGTAATACCCTTACCAACAACCTGACCCATATGGTTACTATATTCAACAACCATTGTCTTCACATGACTCCTCTAGTCACATCTCTACTTTCTATTCTCACTACCATCCTTTAGATTATTATTGAGTCCATTCTCCACATGAAAGAAGGGATACCACCTCTTACCCTTATCCTCCTCTTGTCCCTACACATGCTCCTCCTCTACTTGCGCAACTACCACCTGCTCCACTTATGTAGGGTGAATTGCCAACTCAACCAAAAAAAAAATGCTATAAGGGTTACAACTAGTTCATTAGTTAGATGGGTGTAATGCCTAATCAAAGAAAAGACCTTTCTTTCAACCCTGTAGTCCACCTAAGCCTTCACATACACCTATGATTGACAATCCTACTCCTGCATATTTTTTTGTACCTAATACCTTCAAGTCTCCTTCAAACTAAAATTTTCTTAGGATCTATACTATAATGCTTACTCATGCTATATTTGATTGGATCCATGTTGGAAACCTTCCCACAAAATTAGCCAATCCTAGAAGTCTTTTAACTTATTTGCAAATTTCTAGGAATAAACTGTGCAAGGCTCTTCTCGATTTAGGTTTTGGTGTCAATCTAATTTCTCATGAGATGTACCCTACCTCAAACCTGCCTCCTCTCAAGAAGAGAAACAGAAGATTAGAATTGGTAAACCAGTCCATCACTATTTCATTGGAACTAGTGGAAGACATTGTGACCACTATCTATGGGTGTCTTATCCTATTTATTTGTTGGTAATCAAAGTGGAGACCTGCAAAGGGGATTTTCCAATCATCATGGGAAGGGAATGGATGAGAACCATTGATGCAAGGATGGGCATTAGAGACCTTTCCTTGGAAATATCTAAAAAAATGCATTTGGAAAGATTAAGAAGAAGAGAGTTCAATGCATCACATACAACAATATAGGGTGCAGTTGTGTGCAAAAACTCTAGGTTGTAAAGAAAGCATTTATCTTTGCATGCAAGTAATGTGCACTAGAAGCAGAAATTCAAAGGTGTCTATACATAGTAGCCACAAGATAGGAGGGCACCTAGTGGCTGATCAATGATTCAGAAAATAGCACACTTTGCATGGAATCAATTGAAAGCCTAACATGCACATATGCCACAAGCATGGATGAACTCAACCAAGTTCATCACCAATTCTCTAATGACACAAATGATGATACCCACTAGGGAGAGTTTGAAATTCTTAAAAATTTCAAACAAGAGCCCCTCCAACCAAAAATGCTACTGGCCAAAATGGAATATGTGTTTTTGAAAAATGGAAAGCTGATCATAATCAATGCCAATCTTGCTCTAGAGCAGGAAAGGATGTTGTTAAATGTAGTTGAAAAATGTTCAGCAGTTTTTGCTTGGTCATATCCTAAACTCACATGGATTGATCCTAGGATATGCCATCATCACATCTACACTGACCTAGCCATGAAACCAAAAAGATAGCCATAGAGGTGATTGAATCCTAAATTAAAGCAGATCATCAAGGAGGAAATTGAGTAACTCCTCAAGGTGGGGTTCATTTATCCCATTGCGAATAGCGAGTGGGTTATTCTGCTCGTGATTGTGCCAAAGAAAGATGGAAAGTGGTGGGTAGATATTGATTTTTGGCTACTGAATATGACAACATTCAAGGACCATTTCCTGTTGTCATTTTTTGACTAGGTGCTCGATACAATATCTAGGCATTACTACTATAGCTTTCTAGATGGTTATAGTGGCTATAAACAAATTCAAATTGCACCAAAAGACCAAGCAAAGACAACATTTATGAATCCCTGGGGGACTTTTTCATATTGCAAGATGTCATTTGGTCTATGCTATGCTCCTATTACATTTCAGCACTTAGTTCTAAGCATTTTTCAATAGCAGATCAATGATTTTGTGGAAGTCTTCACGGATGACTTCTCCACTTATGGAGCTACTTTTCAACAAGCCCTGGACTACCTTGAGAAAGTGCTAAAATGATGTGTTGAAACCAACTTGTAGCTCAATTAGTAGAAAAGTGACATAATGGTATAGGAGGGCATTGTATTAGGGCACAAAATATCGCAAGCAGGAATTGAGATAGATCTTGAGAAAATAAGGGTCATTCAAGGAATAACCCACCAATGGAAAACTGTCAAAGATGTTCAATCATTCCTTGGACATACTAGATACTACCAAAAATTCATAGAGAATTTCTATAAGATCGCAAAACCATTGGTAGAGCTAACAAAGAAATATGCTCCCTTTGTTTTGACTGCGGAATGTGAAAAAGCATTCCAACAGCTAAAACTCCAATTCTACAAGAACCTTACTAGTCTATGCCATTTCATAATGATATATGCATCAAATTATGTCTTGGGAGCAATGTTGATGCAATTAGATGACAAGAAACATCCATACTACATCCACTATGCTAGTTGAAGCATTGTGGGTGCACAGTTAAACTACACCACCACAGAAAAATAGTTGATGATAATGGTGTTTGCTCTAGAGAAATTTAGGCATTATGTGCTTGGATACAAGATGTTTTTGCACATGGACCACAGTGTCATATGCTTCCTAATGAATAAGCTAATGGTGATCCCCCATGTCATATGCTGGCTAGTGTAAGAATTTGATATTACAATGGTAGATCGAAAGGGCACTAAGAATGTGGTCACTAATCACATGTCTTGGTTGTGATGGGACAACAAAGAGGAAGAAGATTCATTATCTGATATGTTTCCTAATGAAGTCATCTTTGCTGGGGCTATAACTAAATAATTGCCCAATGAACCTCAATGGTACGATGGCATTCTCACCTATCTTCTCACTTAGAAAATGCCATAAGGGTTGGACCATCGGAAGAAATAGCAGTTTCTTCACTAAGTAAAACACTTTATGGATATCAACAAACAGCTCTACAAGGTGTGTGCCGATGGCCTAGTTCATTGGTGTGTCCTTGATGTTGATCAATTGTGCATTCTCCAAGATGCTCATGAAGGTCCTTGTGGAGGACACTATGCAAGAAGATGCATGACCATTAAAATCCTAATGTCAGGGTACTATTGGCCAATAATATCTAGAGATGCTCACCATTACATCCACTCATATGAATGATGCTAATGAGATGGTGGAATAATTGCTCAAATGGAGGGACCTCAACAATGGATTCAACCATTGGAATCCTTTAACATTTGGAGCATTGATTTTATGGATCCTATCATTCCCATGTCAAATGGAAGGGCATACATCATAGTTGCTATTGACTATTGTACAAAATGGGCAGAAGCAGTAGCTGTCATCAACTATACATCCTCTACTATTTCTTGGTTTGTACAAAAAAATGTTGTAAATAGGTTTGGTGTGCAATGTACATTAATTTTTGATAATGGAACTCACTTTATAGGCACTACTTTTTGAAAGCTCATGCAACGCTTGGGGGTTGAACATAAACTCACAACACCCTACCACCCCCAAGATAATGGTCAAGCTGAGGTTACTAATAGGAAAATCATAAGGATTCTAACAAGAATAGTTAGCAAGTATAGAAAGGACTAGACCATAAAACTCAACGATGCCCTTTGGGCTTACTGCTCAACATGGAAACTTCCTATAGGCTACTCTCTATACAAGCTTATGTAGGGAAAATTACCAACACTTCCTATTTAATTTGAGCTTTGTACACTTTCAACTACTTTTGATCTTGATCTTGACTTAAGTCTAGCCTAAAAAGAAAGACTAATGAATCTCAACCTACTAGATGAAAATTGATTGGTAGCCCTATCATCTAATGAATTACACAAGGCCTACAACAAAGAGCGTCATGACCCAAAAATTAAAAAAGTTAAATTTCAACAAGGAGACAAGGTTCTCTACAAAAACCCCACACACATACCTCAACTAACTAAGTTTTAAACATTGTAGGAAGGACCTTACATCATTTATGAGACTTTTCCTTCTTGGGCCATGATGATTTATAGGCTTGAGAGCCCAAAAAAGAAATAATTGGTCAACATCCAATAAATTAAACCTTTCCATGAGCATAAGCCAACTAATACAACAAACACGTCATCAGATGGACAGCCACACTTCATATTTTGAATCTCCTCTTTTCAACTTAGTCATGTTGGAGATGGCCATCCATGTTAATTGATGGGACGTGATATCGCATGGGCCACGATATCGCATACGTGATATTGCGTCTTCATCCCCCACGATATTGCATACACGATATCGCGGTGCATTGCGAAGTCTATAAATAAGAGGCGGCTCTCCCTTGTTTCCCATTCTAGGCCTAGACCGTAGTGAAACTTTGGTAGTTTTACCTCTCTAGAGATAGAATAATTTCCATGTACCCACAGTAGGAGCTTCAAAGTGAACGAATATTTATTCAAGCAAATATTGTACTTGAACACAAGTTTGTGTATGGAAATAAAGATGATCTTCTTGGATAAACCTTGCAGTGCATGGACTAAGCTAAATAGGATTTTATTTACTATTTTTTATTGTTTACCGTTTAAATGCTTTATTAGTTCATTAAATGTCTCAACCCTTCTCCCATAGTTAAGTGCATTCAGTATGACCGCTTCAAGCATGTGTGTTACGCTTGGTGATCCCAGTAACGAATAGTGTTTGGTAACCAAGGTTGCATTAGTTTAGGGTGTGAATGGTAAGTGGGAACGGATGCTCATGCTAGGTTAATTAAGGCTTAGTTAGTTAGTTAAAGTTAGTTAATTAGTCTCTTCACCCTTCACCTCATTAGCATAGGAGATAAAATAGAAAAGATNAGGCACTTAGTCTACGGAGTTCGACCAGATCATGCATGTAACGCTCGTATTCGTATGGTTGAGTGTAGGGGTACCTTGCCACTCATCATTGGCACCATTGCTAGGGAATAAGTGTTTTTGCACTAAGTAGAACATAGGAAATCACTCACATTGTTGGGAGCTTAAAAAAATCCTTAGGATTAATTAAAAAAAATAATATAACAGTTAAATAGCACACCAACAAGACAAAATGTCTTCTTCTTCGAACAAAAGCAATTCACCACCTAGGGATCATACAAGAGACAGTCAAACGTCTAAAAAGCATAACCAAAATCTGCCAGTTCCTCAACAATACCGAGTGGTATATACCCATCTCGATGAGTATATACCAAATTTTACCTTTATCCTCCATCAGGATGAACAACTGTGTTGGAGAGATTTGCAAGGTAACATAGTGTTATCTCCAGATTGGGTAGTCCCTGACATACTTCTTCGTGCTCTTGCAAAAATAGGCATGACACAGCTATACGCTGAATATGTTATAGGTGATTTTAACACAAGGGATTACCATCCCATAGTAGCACAACATTTAAGGGACCTGAGGTGAGAGAGCCACCATACATTGTTGAAGGGCAAAGGGGTCCTGCATGTCCTAAGTGAAATTGGAGATGGTGAACCACTTATAATGGGTTCTCCATCAAGTGATGTTCCCCTTCCTAACGATAGTGAGGAGGTGGGGTATTAGAACCTATGCTCCATGATACACAACCCTGGTTCTGATCCCCATGAACCCCAACTGTTCACTGAGGGAATGAAGACACATGATAAGGACGGGCATTTTGATCATCATCATGATCGGGGCTGTAGCCATAGAAGAGAAGGTAAGAAACATCGTCATGGAGATGGTTCTCCTTCTTCTTCCCCTTCATCACATCATTCACCCTCTTCTTCCACATTAGGGTGTAGTCATAAAGAGCATAACGGTGAGGATAAGGGTAAGCAAAATGAGAGACCTCGACGAGAGAGTCAAGAGAGAGGACGAGGGTACTCTAGAGAGTCTAGGCATGAAAGGAGGGAAAGTAGGGAACAACGTAGACATCATAAATGTCATGAGAGATATGATCATGATGAACCCCTACTTGCCACCCAAAGTATGCTAGATATCACGAAGGCAGTTAGAATACCAACAAGGCATCAAAAAGATAGCTAGATCAAGCGCTTAGATATGAACAATATACCACGCTTCAAAGGGGGATATAATGCTGATCTGCAAAATCATTTATAGGCATTCCACGATGCCTATGCCTTGCAAAACATAGAAAATGAGTGGCATAAATTAAAGTTGTTTCCTAAAACACTCATAAAGGAAGCAGAAAGTTGGTATCGGTCCTTAGAACCATAAACCATTAGGAGGTGGAGTACAATGTTAGAATTGTTCAACGACAAATATCAAATGTACTCCAGAGTGTCTAACTTGCGTAAGTAGATCCAAAGATGGAAACATGGTAATCACGAACCCTTGGATGCTACCATGGGCCACTACTATGCATTGTTACATCATTGCCCAGGCCATGGTTATGCATAATGGGATCAACTACGCCACCTCGTAAATGGGCTAAGACACGAAACTAGGAGAACCCTTAGGACTTATGCCCAAGGGAGATTATCAGAACTTAGATCCCATGAAATTCATCGATTGTTGGAGCAAGTAGCTAAAGAAGAAGGGGAGCTATGGAAAAGAGAAAGCATGGAAGAATACAACTGTGATCCTTCCCTCCAAAAGAGGGAAGTGAGGTTCTATGATGAAGAGGATGAGTCACCACTTGAAGAGTTGGTGAATAGAAAAACCTTGCCGCTTCAGAAACTAACAACGAAAGTATCGACTAAGGTAGATGAAATATGGAGCACCTTAGATAGTAAAATTGAAACTGTCTTGAAAATCATAGAGGATTCTAAGGAGGAATGAAGTAGTGCCAATGACAAGAAAAAGCGCAGAAATTCAGGCCATGCACGTGACAAGGGTAAGGGAAAAATAACTATCACCGATGAGGTTGTGGATTCAGATATAGACAATGACGATGGATGTGAGATCTGCCAATATGACCATCCTAAGGGATGTTGCCCAATAATCTCACATCTACAAGAGTCTAGGCTGTATGCACTCAACCCGAGACTTAACCAACGACAAGCACCTCGAAGGTTAACTTATCCCCAAGGTAATCCAAGGCAGTTCCACCAACCATTAATGTACTATCCAAGTGGAACTCTGCCACAACCTATCAGGCAACATCAATAGTGGAAACACCCATAGTCATGGGGGATGCCACCGCCTAGGCAACAATATCCTTACTGGCAACCCGATTCTTATGACTACTACGTGTAGCATCCAGTTTCTTCAAGTGACTCTATGGGTCACAAAACTCCACAATGGCACTACCAAGTTTAAGAGTATTTTAGGACTCCTCCTCTGAGAGATGCTCCACATCCATACCATCGTCCAAATCCATCCACCACTCTTACACCGGTAGTTCCATTACCACTTGCTCCAAAAATGCAAGGGGAACTTCCCACTCAACCGCAGCAACGCAATGCTATGAGAGCTGTAAACCTTCAACCCACTGCTAGTTTTGACAACTGTAAGAAGAGAAGACCTTTATTCAGAACCAAAAGCCCAAATAAGGTCTCACAACCATAAGTGGTTGAGTCTTTGCACACTCCTCCAACATACAAGGCTTCGGGGCTCCCTTCAAACTAATACCAGATCTCAACGCATACGGTTATGTTAACACATACCGTAACTAATTGGATCAAGGTAGGCCACCTTCCCAGGAAACTATCTAACCTTGGAAGTCCCTTAATCTACCTCCAAGTCATTGAGAATGAACCTCATAAGGCTCTTCTTGACTCAGGTTCCGGAGTTAACTTAATTTCTTGAGAAATGTGTCAAGCCTGAAACCTGCCTCCACTCAAGAAGAGAAATATTCAACTAGAGCTAGCTGACCAGTCCATCATCATTCCCTTGGGATTTGTGGAGGACATCGTTACCACTATGTGTGGTTGGTCATACCCAACTAATTTCCTGGTGATAGAAGTCAACAGCAATAAAGGGAACTTCCCAATTATAATGGGAAGGGCATGGCTAATTACAATAGACGCATGCCTAGGAATCCATGATCTTTCCTTGGAAATATCTAAGGTAAAAATTTATGGAAAGATCGAGAAGAAGAAAGTTCCATGCATCACATACAGTGACTCAGAGGGTGATGACATGGGGAAATTCTTAGCATTTTTTGCATGTAACCAGTGTGCACTAGAGGATAACATTCAAAGGTGCCTGTATGTAGCAACCACACAACAAGTGGACACCCCGTGGTTGATAGCTAATCAAAAGAGAAATTAACCAACATGCATGGAACGAATTGGGGGAACAACTCATGCCCATAATGAAAGCATAGATACATTGGAATATGAGCATCGCCGACTTCAACCCCTTAACCTGAAAACACCAATCAGGAGAAGTTGGACACTTCTAAGAAATTCAAACAGGTATTCATTATTTTAGATCTCTCCCTTTCCATTCAATCATGGGGAGATGGCCACCTATGCTAATCATTTGGGGTCCTTAGTTCTTTTAAGTTTTTGCTTTACACATTTTTGTTTTACACATTTTTTTACACGTTTTTGTTTTACAC
>MNCI01004224.1:69715-84686 GCA_015680685.1 Gnetum montanum | reverse complement strand
CCATCTTGTAAGTTTATCACCCAATAAGTGTTCTTCATGATGGTATGAACTGTTTTCCTATTGATTGCTAATGTTTGGTTTTTACCTTTAAGTTATGATGTTGATACTAAGGTATGGTTCTTTTGATATGATAGGAAATGAGTCCACTACATTCATTCATCCACAAGTTTCCATGGTCTCTCTCGGCTTGGAAATGTACAGTCCCTTTCTAAATAAGAACTATAATGAATCGGTGACTAGGCATTTCTCAAACCAAGGAAGGACTCAAGGTTTGAAAAGGATGTGACTTCAAGGGAACTTGATGCATTTGTGTTGGCCGTTCTCTTGGGTGCTTGGATGTTTTTTTCTTGAGTTTTCTTACCATTTCGACATTACTCAATTATTGGGAAGTTGATCAAATAAAAATAACAAAGTCTTTGCATGGTGTGGTTCTCACGCATAAACACATAAAAAAATAGTGAGAATTCAAAGCACATCCCTTAGACAAAATAATCATTTTGACTGCAAGCACTAGTTATGGAACTAAAACAAAAGTGTTTCCTCTAACTAAGGCCCCTCTTGCTTCCCATTCTCTCCTTCTTCTTTTTGTTGGAATGGTGGTGGCTCTTTGGGAATGCATTCTTGTTACTTCAAGGGGATGGATTGGCCAAATGCATTGATGCGAAGTCACTGGATGTGGTTTGTTTGAGGCTGGAGTTGGGATGAGATTTTCTAAGTCACATTAATCATTAACTACATAAGGGGCTGTACACCACCTTGTTCTTGGGACTCCATTCCATTCTATTCTCTCCATCCTTCTCTCCATTGTTCACCTCATTTCCGGTTGTATCATTAGTGTATAACTTGGTGGATGCATTGTTTTCTTTTTGGTAAATTCTTGTGGTTAAGACTTTAACTCTTGTTCCAAATGACATTCCCAGAGCCTGCAGACTCTTTGAATGTGGGTTTGTCAGGGCATTAAGGGCATGAGCCTACTTTGGGGAGGACCCACTGACATTCCTATTTGGTGCACCAGTTAAATTCTTTCCCTTAACATTTTTGCAATCCATTTTATTTTGTTCATTTCCATCCTGACATCCATTTCATCAATGTCATAGTTGTCTCTTTTTCTCCATCCTTCTTGTTCTTTTTCTTTCTCCATTCTATTACTACCGGAGGTTCGCTCTTAGTCATGGAGGTCCAGACCCAATTTTTTTCGATTTTCTCCTAACCCCTACACCTTCGGTAGTCACCATGAAGATATCTCCAGACCCGTATCAGCCATACCACAACTTAGTCAGTGGACCTTTCACTGAGGCAAGGTATTAGCTGCATTGCAATTCATTTACCCTTGCTAATACAAGATTGTATTGTGTGTGCAGATGACAATCATGTAACAATGGATTGGATCTGGAGGGAACACTTGGAATGGAGCAGTACTGAAGCAGCTATGCAAGGGCAAGATCGATGGCACGCTTATGGATGGACAACAAAAGGTGTAATCTTGGCGTTGGTAACAACAAAACTTCTTTCTCTCTCTCTCTTTCTCAGCTGCCAAATAAGGCCTGATGTCAAATGTATAAAGTGTTCACTCTTGGAACCCGATATCGCATGGGCCGTGATATCATGTACGGGATATCACGTCCACCGTGATATCGTGGTGCGCCGCCAAATCTATAAATAAGAGGTGGCTCTCCCTTGTTTCCCATTCTAGGCCTAGACCATAGCAAAACTCTAGCAATTTTACCTCTCCAGAGATAGAATAATTTCCATATGCCCACAATAGGAACTCCAAAGTGAACGGATCTTTATTCGAGTAAATATTGTACCTGAACACAAGTTTGTGTACGGAAATAAAGACGAACTTCTTGGATAAACCTTGCAGTGCATGGACTAAGCTAAATAGGATTTTATTTACTATTATTTATTTTTTACCATTTAAATGCTTTATTAGTTCTTTAAATATCTCAACCCTTCTCCCGTAGTTAAGTGCATTCAGTACGACTGCTTCGAGCACATGCGTTACACTTGGTGATCCCAATAACGAATAGCATTTGGTAACCAAGGTTGCATTGGTTCAGGGTGTGAACGGTAAGTGTGAACGGATGTTGATGCTAGGTTAATTAAGGCTTAGTTAGTTAGTTAAATTTAGTTAATTAGTCTCTTCACCCTTCACCTCATTAGCATAGGAGATAAAATAGAAAAGATATAAAAATCATATACCTCAAACTTACTTAACCATATAACCATGACAAATACAAGTCTAGGAAGACAACAAACGATTAATCTTAAGTGTTCCATAAGGCATGTAGGCACTTATTCTGCTGAGTTCAATTAGATCGCGCGTGTAACGCTCATATTCATATGGTTGAGTGTAGGGGGTACCTTGCCACTCATCACTAAACATATAAGTGGCTCCTTAGTTTTCAACTTTTTTATTTTACAACTTTTTTTTTACACATTCTTTATTTTACATCTTTTTGTTTTTATGTTATTAATATTTTCTAATTTTTATTTTACACCATCGTTAGTACATTTGCTATTTCTTGAACATTTTACACTTTCTTTTATATTTTATTTTCTTTTATTTGATGAAATTTTCTAACTTTTTGTTAATAAGTGCTAGGTACATTGGTAATGTGTTGCTTGATGGTGGTATGTACTACTTTTGTTATTTGATTGTTGGTGTTTGGTTTTTGGCTTTGAATTTTGTTACAGATAATTAGGACATGGTTTCTTTTTCATGTAACAAGTAGTGAGTCCACAACATCCACCAATCCACAAACTCTATGGTTTTCCTTGTTTTGGAAATGTGTAGTCCCTTTATCATTAATAAAACCTTAATAAATTTGTGACTTTGGTAGTTTCCAAAATTGGAAAGGATTCAAAGGTTTGAATATGGGATGGCTTCAAGGGGATTCAATATTCTTTGTGCTTTTCTATTTGCCTAGATGCATGTGTGTTTTCATGGATTTCTTACCATTCCATATTGACTAATAAAGAAAGTTGAATAAGTCCTTGCATGGTGTGGTTCTCATCAAAAAAGAAAAAAAGAAAAAAAAATTATAATGATTCAAAGCACATCCCTTGAATAAAATAAATGCATGTGTCTTTGCATTGTGTGGTTTCCATTTCAAAAAAAATAAAAACAATGGGAATTCAAAGCACGCCCCTTAGACAAATTAAACAGGCTACAAGCACTGGTTATGAGACTGATCCCCTTAACTAAGGCCCTTGCTCACTTCCTATTTCTTCTCTAATAAGGAATGGTGGTTATTCTACGGGAGCACTCTTGTGTCTTAGGGGATGGATTGGCCTTAGAATGACAATGCAAAGTCACTAAACAAGGTTGGTTTTGGCCTGGACTAAGGATGGATCCTATCAAGTCATTTAACCATAAAATCCACAAGGGACTTCATGTGACCATAATTATGAACTTCATTCCACTCTCTCTCTCATTCATCTATGATTTCCATGTGTCACCTCACTATCAATTTCATGTTTTGGTTCGATGTCCTGGTTTGATGTGTTAGAATTCTTAGTTAGCTTCGTCTAGGTTTTTTTACCTAATTTATGTAACCATTAATTGTCCACAAAGCCCATGAAATCTTTGGTTTGAAGTTATGTAAGGGCATAAAAGGCCTATGCCTACTTTGGGAAGGACCCACTTGCATATCTTTTTGTTGAGTTAGTTAAGTCCTTTACCCTTAGACACTCTTACAATCAAATTATTTTTGTTTACTTCAACAATGACATCGAATTGTGCATATCTTCATAACATTTTTCAGCGTACTTTCCTTTTTATCAATGTGAATTCTTACACCCTTTTCAAATATTTCCTTGTGTCAAACTTTTTCAAATTTACTGGACCACTTATCTATTTTACCCTATTTGTCATCCTTCCCATTAACACTACTAAAAGAATCAATATACCACAATCACAACCTAGTCAAGTGTAACCACCAATGAGACAAGGCATTTAACTATTATTTATTACACATTGCATTCTAAGTTATGATTTTGTTGTGATTGCATTAGGAAGCATGGACTAGAAGTGAGACTATCTTCACCAAGGATGATGCAGCAATGCCACACGATGTGGAACATTCAAGATCATTGGATCTTCTCTCTTATACTTCTACTGCTAAGAGGTGTTGGATGTTAATGTTATCCAAGGTATTCACTTCTCTCATCATGAACACTAAATTTTTTAAATATGGTAATTTTGTATAGTTGGGCACTCAAAGTCTATTTGTTTTCTCTGATTCAGTTTGTAATGTTAATCAATAAACCCATAACTACCCAATATTTTGTAAAGAACTTGTTCCTCCTCTTCTACACTCGAGGAAAAGTTTTCATTTAGTTGTGGGGGTATGATAAATTATTTATTTCGTCTACCCTGATATTGAATAGACAACATCGAGTATCTGATGTTGGGGTATATACTTTGGCCTATAAAAATAGCGCTTGGGCTCCCATTTTGAGTCAATTTTTGAATTATTTTTTGTTCATTTTTTAGTCAAAGTAGCAAAGCTCTCATAGTTTATTTTCTCCACAGTTAGAATATTTTCTACGTATCCACAAAAGGAGTCTAAGTGTGTATGGTTCTTTGTTCTAGCACTAATGTACCTGAGTGCATCAGTGTGATACGAATAAAAATAAACTCTTTTGATAATTCTTGTAGCACTGAGAATAGATTAATATTTTCTTTATTGCACTTTACTTTCATGCATTTTACTTTATGCATTTGAATTAAGTAATTTATTTCTCATTGTTAATGAACATAAGCACAACCACTTCAAGCATACATATAGTACTTAGTAACCTAGCAATGCTTAATGTTTGGTAGCCCAACAATGCTATATGTGTTCAGGAAAGTGGGGTGACTACTTGTGTTAAGCTAGATAGGCAATAATGAATTAGATTTTAAATTGTTATACTCTTCATTTTTGTTGTAGGTGATCAAATCTATAAAATCTTAAATAAGAAAAATCATATACCTCAATTACACTTAAGTCATACCCTTAAGTCTCACAAGTGTAGTTGGGAAGACAACGAACGTTCACAACACCCATTTCACTTCCTAGAAGAGCTAGTGTACTAGAGAACTATAGGTCCATGGAATTCAACTAGATCGCATGTAATGCCTTAATGATTCGTATTGTTGAGCGTAGGGCTACCTATCTACTCATCATTTTTATTGTTTATAAATTTATGCTTATTGTAAGATAAAATAGAATACAAGTTGAAGACTAATGTCCAATTTTATGTTTATCCTCTTAATTAGCTAGTCTAATGCATGTGTTCTTGGTGCATGCAAATTTGCACAACTTTGATGCATTTTCTTTCTTTGTTGCTTCTAGCTAGTATCATATTTTTTAGGGCTATTGTCAAAACCTGAAAATTTACATAAATTTAATTATTTAATTTAATACATGTGATTAATTATTGAATATTTTTAGATACATTTCAATAGATTAGCTTATTGTTATTGTTATTATTTTTGTTGTTGTTATTAGTTTCCTACATAATTGAATGCAATGTACTTGTTAGGATATTTGTTAATGTTTTGTAGTCTTTATTTACTTTTGAAACTCAGTCATAGGCCTTTAATATATTTTATGATTAAATGTTAAAATATAGTTACCCTAGGAAATTTTTCTTTTTGTTAGTTATCATTCCTTTATAAGTATTTGATTATGCATATTTTACTCTTTATGCATATTTAGTTATATATATTCAATCTTTATTATGTACATTTAGTTATGTATGTTTATTTTTTATTATACACATTTAATTATGCATATGTGATTATATGATACTCTATTCATAGAGTAATTTTAAATCCTAATCCTACCCAAATTATATTCTTTGTTACCTTTTGTTATCAAACTAAAATTTGGAGCTCACTTTTAATTATAATTAAATATTGCATAAATTAGATTTCTTAAGGAAGTACCTTAGGATGATGTCCTACCTAGAATTTGACCTTATCTATGTGTCTAGGATATTTAAAATTGTAGGTTTTAACTCTTGGTTCATTATAATTGGAGCTACAATTTTTGAGATATCACATTTTTTAGTTTGCTAAAATATCATAAAAGTTACAACATTTGAACTGGGTGACCTTGATAAGTGAAGCTTAGATAATATTTCAACATATGATTTGGTAGAGCACTTGTTAAAGATCCCATAGGTTTAAACAAAATTTGGTTTAGAGCAAAGAAACTATAAGCAAACTTATGAGAATGCTTTCTTGAAAAAGGGATAAAAAGTAAAAATCAAAATATAAAATGAATTCAGAAGCACGTGCATGTGAAAAAAGGAAAAAGGTAAAGGAAAATTATATATATGTTATATATCATATATATGTAAGCTATATCTTTTTCCTCCTCTGCTTCCATAAGGTGTTTTCTTTTGAAGCCTCTCTACCACTTATTTTCTACCATCTATTTCCATCATTTGATTTTGCAACTATTGTTTTCTGAAATCATGTTCTATCACATTTTTCCTTAAATACATTTTTGGCCCTCTTTAATTTATTTTGAAGCTGATTTAAGATTGTTTTCTTCCATTCTTTCCACTATAAATAGATGGTGGTCTTATATATATATATCATCACAGTTTGTAGAAGGGGTTTGAGTGTGATGGATTAAGTGAAGCAAAATAAATTAAGAGCATTAAGTAGAAAAGGAAGGTGCTAAGAAGGTTCTCAGAGCTCTATCATCATAAGTAAGAAAGATTATTTTAGTTTCTTTTTCATATGGATACTCTATTTTATTGTGGATCTTGTAAGAAACATTATTTTAGCTTCTTTTTATATGGTTATTCTATTTTGTTGTGGGTTCAATAAGAAAGATTATTTAATGTTTATTTTTATGTGGCTACCCTACATTGTTGTGGATTTTGTATTTCTCCTCTCTACTTTGTGATCTTCTGCTATTCTTTTACAATTTTGATTATTATGCTAAGATTCTATTGAATTTTCCATATTTTGGGCATGTTTTTATGAAAAATAATATTTTAATTATGTCCAATATATTTTTTATCTTTTGGTGAATTTATGGAGTGGAAACTTTATCCAATGTGCTTCTTGAATATTTTATGATTATTTTGGATTAGCTATTGATATGAACATGATTTTGCAAAAATTTTGTAGAATTTTGACTATCATGGACTTTTTTCTATGTTGGACATTAAATAATTAAAAGGATAATTTGATGATAGTAGTGAGGTTATTCCAAAACCTTTCAGTGTGTCACTTTGGTAGTGAGGGTAATCAAGACCTAGCCTTTGAAGATGCCTTGTTAAAATATACACTCTTTGGATTTTTGTTGGACAAATTTGTGATATCTTTGGACATTGAATAATTAAAAGGATAATCCAATGATAGTAGTGAGGTAACTCTAAGACCTATCAGTATATTCTTTTGGAGTGAGGACAACAAAGACCTAGTCTTTGGATATGCTTGAATAAAATATACATTCTTCTCGATTTTTGGAAGAATTTTGTAGCATTTCTATACCTTGAAATATTTTTGAATATTTAATTGGAAACCTTCACCTAAACAATATCTTAAGACTTTTGGCCTAGAACCTATGCTCCATGAAGAGGGAAATATAATAAACTTGCTTATTTGATGGGTTTGGACTTCTCTTGTATTTCAATGCAAAGAGACCAAAGTAGGTAAGGAATCATCAAAAGAAAAACATGAGACAAAAGATGGATCAATTCTGTACAACATGAGACTTTTTTATATGTTGTATTTTTGTAAAATAGAAACCTTGTATACATTTTGGATACATGAAATATGTGCCTATTTTTGTGAATAAATAATAAAATATGATAGATATGAATTTGCTGTCTGTACCATTAGGATTATAAGATTTCAAGGAACAGTTTTCATTTTGGCGTGTGCTATACGTTTAGGAAAATTTAATATTATTTATTATATATTAATATTTTATTATTTAATTTAGTAAATTTAAAACATGAATAACTATTTCTAGATTTCCAATTGAGGAAAAATAGGTGTCATTGGGTATGATATTTTATGCACTATTTTATGATGTACTTGGTGAATATTTCTAACATTTATCTTTTTGTGGCTATGAAAATCTCTCTTCTTCATTAAATAAATATTATTTAATTATACATGCAAGTATTCTAAAATTTTTTTGTGCTATATTACTTACTATATTTATGCTCCTAATTAATAATTTTGGTCTATTTTACTATTTCCTTTTGAGTTAGTAAATCAAGGTTAAATCTAGATCTTTCTGGATTTGTAGCATCTCTATTAGTTATTTATAGGATATTTTATATATAACTAATATGGATGTTAATAGTTATGTAGCTGAAGTAAGATCCCTTTAAGCTTTTAAGATTAGCTAGCCTCGTTTGAAAATTTTTATGGAATGTTGACCATAACTAAGACCATAAGTGGTGGCTTATTTTTGATTTTATAGACCTTGAGTAATGGTGTATTCATTGTTGTCTTATGGTGTGTGACAATGAATTATGTTCAAGTTATAGTATGTCAAGGTGTTAAGAACCCTGATCATAAGTCATGGCTAGATCATGATCTCTTGACCAGAAGTCATGCTAGCATTATGAAGGCTTATATATGGTTGTGATTGCTTCTAGAACTACTATAGTATTACCCTTGTCTTTAGTAAGATTCTACCTTAACCACAAGTAATTACTAACTCATGATTGCCTCACCATGGATTATGTTGAGGTTGTGATTCACTAAGGATCATGGCCAAGTCAAGGTGCCTTTTATTAGTGTAGATTTATTACCTTTTGCATCTACTTTTAATTTATGAAGACCATGAGTTATAAAGAGCTCATGGTGGCTTGAACACAATGTTAATTCTAGCATGCACTTTAGTCAAGAATACCTTAATTTTCATTCTCATGTTATGGAATTTAAGTAAGAAGAAGAAATGAATACAACAAGCCAAAATTCAAAGTTAATGAAGGCCATACTTATATATGAAAATGCACAGAATTCAAGTTAAAGTATGAAGATAAAAGATAATAGTCAAACTTCAAAAGGAGATAAAATTGCATTTTTGTAAAATAAGAACCAAAGCCATGTAATCTATATTTGGATTTTCATGTCATATAGGACAAGATCAGAAATTTTATTTATGTTTCCTTTTATAAAAGATTGATGAGCAAATTTAATTAAGTAATGCTCCTAATCTACTACATCTCTTCAATTTACATCACATTTTCCATAAAAAAAAAGGCTTATACCATCATATACCATTAGGGCCCCATCATTTAGACATAAATATGTAGCAAGATATGATAGTAAAAGATGGTGCAATAATAAGATTGAAGGTTTTACAAAATTATTTTTAATTCATAATTATTTTCAGCATCTCATCATCATTTCATCAATTATCATCATATCACTAATTTCAATCATCAATAATTCATTCATCTCTTTTATTTAAATTCAACATCCAAAAATAGTCATCAACAATTTTTCAATTTATCCCATCATTGGTTTATCAACATCAACAATTTCCTCAAAGCATTTTTGCCAAATTCATTATAGTTCAAGTTTAGCATTTCTCCTAGAAGATCAAAGGTCATTTAAGTAGGATCAATAAATTTGTCTACAAAATCAAAATTAAATAAATGAATTCCTCATCATAGATTATTTAGCATCTTGGGGAAACTCCAAAAAATCAAGTGTTGTTTGAATTTAATTTTTTAATCTTTAGAAATTTGAGTTTTTTGCAATGCCACGATCTAACCATGATTCATGGTAAAGAAAACCACAATTTGTGGCTAGCTTGTGATATTTATAGAATAAAACCAAAAATTCACTATTACTTATGGATATAAATCTCATGCTAAAAGGTTAATCATGACTTCACCATGGCCCATGGTTGTCAACCATGACTTGTGGTATTATTCCAAAACTTTTGGTGAAGCCATTTGACAAAATTACATAGTTCTAAGTGATAATATTCTAAGTTAAATTTGACCCTTTAAATGAACTCTAACTGAACTTAAATTTTTCAAGATATATCTTTTTAATACCTTTCCAAAGAGCCCAAGATCATCTTAAAACATCAAATAATGATGAAGATATGGGCTTTCAAAGTTGACCTAAAATTTTATTTTTTTATTTACAACCTATGGTTAGGTCATGTTGAACTGACCATGACTCATGATCAACTTGTAGTGAACATAATATGATCCATGGCCAACTTGTGGTAAAGCATCATGAATCATAGTTAGCTTATGGTGAAGTACTATAGTCCATGATCATCTTGTGATGGGAGTTCATGACTCATGTTGTAATACCATGACTCATGATAAATCGATTTTTCTCATATTTTGATAAAAATCTAGAATTTCTATCAAGGGATTCATTTTCCAAATCATGACACATGGATCATGGTCACTTGTATATGTGGCATTCTATTACTTCTGACTTTTATGCTGAGTTGATATGGATCATAAGTTATGGTGACATTGTTCTATAATACAATGATCATGGTGAGGTCATTATCACTAAAAAATAAAGGTATTTTAATTTTGAGTATACCATGAGTTGACCACAATTCATGGTATACTTGTGATTTCACTAGAAAATAAGATTGTGCACTAGAGCTTGATATTTATGAGGATTTGGATAAGTTTAATGAAAGAGCTAACTTGGGGATAATATTCTAGCCTTTAATCTAATGCAACATGGGCTAGAATTAGGCTTCAAACATATGTTCATTAATCACATGAGATGGATTAATAGAGGCAAATAGTTTTGAGATGAATGGATAGGTTGGCTTCTTTCTTTGGCTAGTTTTTTATAATGGGAATGCACAGAAAGTTCTCAAAATTTATCCACAACTTGTGAGGATTATCTTTGACTCATTTTGAGATCACTTTAAGGGAGTCTTGACTCTATGGTACTTGGATTCTCAAGCTTACCTTTTGATAGATTGAAATAAAAATTTAAATAAGATTGAAATGATGACATGATTTAGATAATAAAATAAAAAAGAAATAGATGAAATAACTTAGATGCTAAAATTGATGAAACTACTTTTCTTATTATACTTCTTGATAAACACAAGGGAGATATATTCATTTAACATTTAACCAAAGAGAAATCATCAAAATAATAAAAATTGATAGAGAGGAAGAAATATATAAATGAAGGTAAATCATAAAATTCTAATGCTAGCATGAATGAAATAACACATTAATACATTGCCTCTTAAGGAGACTTATAATGATCTTTAATCTACTTTAAATGGAGTAGTACCTCATATTGTTTCATATGAGGAAGTTCATTCATCCATCAAATCTCTCTACTTTATTTTATTTCTTTTCTTATCTTCTCTTGAGAAAGTACTTCTTAATGTTGTTCATTCAATGGTCATACACCTCCTTATATAGCTTTTAAAGGGTGATTAGTTGAACCATGATTGGGTTATTTGACGTAAGGGTAGGGTAGGATTAGCCACTAATATGGTTGTACATTACATCTTGATGAGCTTCTAGAAGGATATTAAGTGGAGGTTACGTGACCCATATGGTCCTAATACTTCTCTTCATGACACTTGTTTTTAGATAGTCCCAACATATGCGAAAGGGCATACTTATTCTTTTGTGTGCTCATGTGTGATTCCAAGTAAGAGATGAATGTCATGTGGTAATGGAAACCAAATTTAACTTTTCTTCTTTCTTATTTCTTCATTTGTCTTCCTTTTTTTGAATATTTATTACCTTTTTGAGGGATTGATGTGTCATCATTTTTTAGGCCCCAACATCGAATACCTGACGTTGGAGCTCAGAAGCAACGTCAAATATCCGATGTCGCCTCATCTAGGTGTGCCTATAAATACCGTAATTAGGAGCTTGGATGAGGGAGTCTATAGTATGTATGAAGTAGGGAGGAAATTTTAGTTTTCAATTTCTTTCCCTTAGAGTTTGTTATTCCCAATGCATGCCCGTAGTGTGATGTCTGTAATTGTATGGCACCTTTGTTTGAGTGTGACGTACTTGGACATGTTACATGACTAGCAATAAAGATTGAGATTACTCTTGATGAGTGGCGAGGTACCCCTACACTCCACCATACGAATACGAGCGTACACGTGCGATCCGGTCGAACTCCATAGACTAAATGCCTTAACGCCACAAGAAACACTTGGGGTTAATCGTTCGTTGTCTTCCCAGGCTTGCTTGTATGTGTCACGGTGTATGGTTAAGCAAGTCTGAGGTATGTGATTTTTTTGGTATTTTTGGCTTATCTTCTATGCTACCAGGAGAAAGGGTTGAGAAAACTAAACTAACGCTAACTAAGATCTAAGTCTAAATTAACTAGCGTCAGCATCCGTTCCCACTTGCCGGACACACCCTAAACTATGCAACTGCAGCTTACCAAACGCTAATCGTTACTGGGATCGCCGCACGTAACGCAAGTGCTCGAAGTGGTCATACTGAGGCACCTATTTAGCCTACGTGTGATAAGCAGCTGATTCCTTAGCCAGCTGTACACACCCGTGGGTGCTCGTAACTAAGTTGTACTTATCACACGATCTAGCCTAGCAATGAGCAGCCAATTCCTCAACTAGCCGTACACATTAGACCCTGGAGTTACCAAGCGCAGAATCCTGGAATACGCTACTAGGTTGCCAAGCATCCAATCCTCGTAATTGAGTCGTACTCATGCATTACGTCAAGCAGCCGATTCCTTGACTAGCCGTACACGTCCGTAGACGCTCGTAATCAAGTCGTACTTGAACGCACTAGGAAAGCAGGAAATAAAGCAATAAATGAAACCACGTGCTGCAAGGTTTATCCAAACAAGTTCGTCTTTATTACTGTACACAACTTGGGTTCAGGTTACAAGCTGCTCGAATAAAGAGCCGTTCACTCTAGGACTCCTACTGCGGGCACATGGGGAAAAATTCTAACTCTGGAGTGATCAATCCGCCAGAGCTTCGCTACACTAGCCAGGATTGGGAAATGAGGGGAGTGCCGCCTCTTATTTATAGAAATGGCGGCGGGGCGCGATATTGCGTACGTGATATCGCAGGAGAAGACGCGATATCGCGTACGCAATATCACATGGGATGCGATATCGCGGCAGCCGCAATATCGCGTACGCGATATTGCGGCCTAGTGCAAATCACGTCTCATCATACCCCCATGACTAAATGAAAACTCGTCCTCGAGTTCCTTACAATGATATCAGGTAGGTATGGGATTATTAGGGAAAATGGAACTAATGGGATGACATGTGAACGGTCTTTATTACAAGACTTGACAAAAATTGGTGTTCATGACAACATGGGTGAACACCTTATTACAATGACATCAGGCCATAGTTGGCAGCTTGAGAGAAAAGAGGAGAGATGAGTCTTGTTGCTGCCAACGCCTAGATTGTGCCTTTCACTGTCCGTCTGTAAGCGCATTATCAATTCCACTCCTTGCGTGCTGCTTCAGCGCTGCTCCATTCCAAGTGTCTGTTCCAGATCCATTCTGTTGTTGTATGACTGCCATCTGCACACACAACACCATCATATATTAGCAAGGGTAATTGAATCATTAAGTAAAGCATACCTTGCTTCGGTGTAAGTTCACTGGCTAAGGTGTGGTATGGTTAATACGGATCTGGGAAAATGTAGATGATGACTACCGAAGGTATAGGGGTTAGGAAGAAAAACGAAAAAATTCGGGGCTTAGGATAAAAATCGAAAAATCAGGCCCCGTACCTCCATGACTAATTGCAAACCTCCGGTAGCATTAGAATGGAGAGAGAAAAGGAATAGGAATGAGAGGTAAAAGGGGACAACTATGGCATCGATAAAAAGGATGTCATGATGGAAATGAACAAAAATGTTAATTAATTGCAAAACGTTAAGGAAAAGAAGTTAACTAATGTTCCAAATAGGAATGTCAGTGGGTCCTCCCCACAGCAGGCTCATGCCCTTAATGCCCTGACAATCCCACATTCAAAGAGTCCGTGGGCTCGGGGAATGTCCATTGGAAACAAGAGTTAAAGTCTTAACCGGAAGAATTTACCAAAAAGAAAACAAAGCATCAACTAAAGTATATACAATGATACAACTGGCAATGAGGTGAACAATGGAGAGAAGGATGGGAAGAAGAGAAGTGGAATGGAATCCCAAGAACAAGGTGGTGGACAGCCCCTTGTGTGTTACATGATTAATGTGACTTGGCGAAACTCATTCCAACTCTAGGCTCAAACCAACCACTTCCAGTGACTTCGCATCAATGCAGCTGGTGAAATCATCCACTTGGGTAACAAGGATGCAACTTCGAGAAGCCACCACCATTCTGACGAAACAACAGAGAGAATGGGAAGCGAGAAGGGCCTTAGTTAGAGGGAACACTTTGGTTCCATAACCAGTGCTTGTAGCCCAAATTTATTCCGTCTAAGGGGTGTGCTTTGAATCCTCACTTTTAGCTTTTTTGCTTCTTTTTTTTTCTTCTTTCATTTTTTTCCATTTTTTTTTCTTTTTTATGTTTTGTGTTTTTATTCGTGGGGTCCACACCATGCAAAGACTTCTTTATTTTTATTGTCTCAGCTTCCGATTATTGGGTTACATCGAAACGGTAAGAAAACCCAAGAAGAAAACAACCAAGCACCCAAGCGAATGACCAACACAAGAGCACCAAGTTTCCTTGAAGTCACACCCGTTTCAAATCCTTGAGTCCGTCCTTAGTTTAAGAAATGCCCAGTCACCGATTCGTTAAAGTTCTTATTGGAAGGAAACTGTACATTTCCAAGCCAAGGGAAACCATAGACTTGTTGGATGGATGGATGAAGTGATCTCATTGCCTACCATATCAAAAGAACATACCTTAGTATCAACAATGTAACTTAAAGGTAAAAACCAAACATTAGCAATGAATGAAAAACAGTTCATCCCATCGGCCCGAACACTTATTGGGTGACGAATTTACCTGATGGATGACACACACACACATA
>MNCI01004224.1:21562-65084 GCA_015680685.1 Gnetum montanum | reverse complement strand
GGGATGGTGCTAGTTATCTAGATTAGTTATATCATACATGATCATTGTAAGGGTATTAACGATATATCTTTTAGAAAATATTAACTCACACACACCATAAACCAAAAAAAAATGTCTCTCCCACAAGGAAGTGACCATGCATTGTATAGTAAACATATTCATTGGAGAACTAACGAGAAATATGATGAAGAAAATTGGACTGACCAACCTTATGTAGGGGTTCCTTATAATCATGACCACCCTGAAAACACTCAAAGACCACATTCACCTAAGGTAAACAATCTTGGAGGAGATGACATAAGTCCTGAATTAGGGGAGGCGTCAAGGCCTAAGACCTCCTCAAAACCCAAAAACGATAAATCAAAAGGACCCTGAAGAACACCATAAAAGCCATGGCAACTCTTCCAGTTCCTCATCTTCCTCTTTTCCTTCAATGTCTAGTTTTGACAAAGATGAACGTAGGTATAAAGATAGAGCTCCACTAAAGGGTCAGACTAAAAATCGAAATGGAACCCACAAAAAAGGTCAAAGATAGCATCATCATGATCAAACAAATAGAGATAGACATTTTCCTCACAATTTGTTTAATGATGATGAACCCTTTCTTGCTACTAAGAGGCTAATGTAGATCATGGAGGTAGTAAAGATATCCTATAGGAATCACAAAAAGAGTCACCTACGTAAGCTTGACATGAATAATATTTCTAAATTTGCAGGAGGCTATGATTCAGATCTGTAACATCATTTACAAGCCTTCCATGATACTTGTGCTTTCTACAACATTGAAAGTGGATGGAAAATCTTAAGCTCTATCCTAGGACACTAATTGATAAAGCTGAGGTGTGGTATGAATTGTTGAGACCAAATTCAATCTAACAATAGCCTACAATGATGGAACTTTTCAATGAGAAATACCAAACCTATGCAAGAGTGTTCAACTTGAGGAGATAGATCCAAGAGTGGAAGTAAGAACAAAATGAACCCTTGGACATGGCCTTAGATAAATATTATGCCTTATTGAATGATACCTAGGCCATGGTTTTTCCGAGGAAAGGAAACTTTACCACATTATAGATGGGCTTTGTAATGAAACAAGGGAGACCCTTGGGATGTATGCCCCAGGGCAATTATATAAGCTCCAAGCCCATCAAATCAAATAGCTAATTAAGCATGTGGAAAAAGAAGAAGGAGAGATATGAAAATGGGAGAATGTTGAAAAATATCAATGAGATCCAACTTTTCAACAGAAAGAGGTCCAAATCAATGGTAAGGAGAACAAAACTGCTCTTGATAAAGTGATTCCACAACAAACCTTGTCGATACAGGAGCCTATTGATGAACTAGAAGTAAAGTTTAATAGGATGTCAAATGGATTTATGAAAATTTCATGACTTTCATTGAGATGGTCGAGGAGAAGATCATGCAAAATAAGCTAGGTGACCACAATTGATGAACAACAAGGATTCCCTATGCTCAACCATATGAATACAAGCATCCATGCATGATCTGGTCAAATTCCAAGGACTAAGTGCTTATGCACCTTTGTGAAACAAGAATGGGTTGATCAATCATTTTTTTCCCAAGCTTACTTGTATGTCATAATTGTATGGTTAAGTAAAGTTAAGGCATATGATATTTATACTTATTATGTTTTTATGTCCTGCTGCTAATAAGGGAGGAGAGAGATAACTAAGTAACTAATTTAATTTGACTACTTATTAACTAGGCTCTAACTGATCTTAACACCAGTATCCATTCTCACTTGTCGTACACATCCTAAACTAGTGAAACACTACTAGGATTACCAAACGCTAATCGTTATTGGGTTACCAAGTGTTACGCGCATGCTCGAAGTGATCGTACTATGTGTGCTTACTTAGGAGAGTTGTAGGGTGAGAGAGAATCATTAATTAACTAAGGAAAGCATTACATAATAGTAATTAACATTAATTAATCTATTTTAAATGCTGCAAGTTTTATCGCAAAGTTTATCTTTATTGCCATACACAAGGTGTGCTGAGGTACACAATGCTCGAATAAATATCTATTCACTTTATGACTCCTACTGTAGGCACGTAGAAATAATTCTAACTCAGAGAGGGAGAAAAGGCAAGATTTTGAGTAAGGGGCTAAGACTAACTATGCAAACCAAGTGCACCCACCTCTTATTTATAGGCAATGAGGTAGGCTACGATATCGCATACGTGATATCGCATGGAAGGCCACTGATGAGTGGCAAGGTACCCCTACACTCAACCATACGAATACGAATGTTACATGCGCGATCCGGTCAAACTCCGTAGACTAAGTGCCTGCACGCCTTATGGAACACCTAAGGTTAATCAATTGTTGTCCTCCCAAGCTTACTTGTATTTGTCATGGTTGTATGGTTAAGTAAGCTTGAGGCATGTGATTTTTATATCTTTTATGTTTTTATCGTCTATGCTAAGAGGGAAAAGGGTGAAGAGACTAAGTAATTGACTTTAACTAACTAAGCCTTAATTACCCTAGCATGAGTATCTGTTCCCACTTGCCATTTCACACCCTAAACCAATGCAACGCTACTGGGATTACCAAACACTATTCGTTACTGGGATTACCAAGCGTAACGCACATGCTGGAAGCAGTCATACTAAATTCACTTAACTATGAGAGTTGAGGGTTGAGAGAGATTAATTCCTTACGAAAGCATTTAAATAATTAACAATAATTAAAGTCCTATTTAGCTTAGTTCATGCACTGCAAGGTTTATCCAAAAGTTCATCTTTATTGTCGTACATAATTGTGTGCTCAGGTACAAAATTTCTCAAATAAAGATTTTTTCACTTTGGGACTCCTATTGTGGGTACATGGAAATTATTCTAACTATGGAATGGAAAAATGGCAAGAGGTTGGCTAAGGTCTAGATCTAGATGGATAAACAAGGGAGAGTTGCCTCCTATTTATAAAACTGGCGAGTGGCTATGATATCACGTACGCAATATCGCAGGGAAGGATGCAATATCGTGGCCCATGCGATATCGCGTCCCATGCAATATTGCGTTCCATGCGATATCGTGTCCCATCATACCCCCATGAATGAATAAAAATTCATCCTTGAGTTCCTTACAAAATATTGGAAAGGTATGGGATTATTGACTTGAATGGAACTAATGGTAAATGGGATGACATGTGAATAGATCATTCTTACAGAACATGATAAAATTGGTGTTCACGACAACAAGAGTGAACACTTTATACATTTAACATCAGGCCTTATTTGGTATCTGAGAGAGAAGAGAGAAGAGAGAAGAGAGAAGAAGTCTACTGCTTCCAACACCAAGATTGCTCCTTTCGTTATCCATCTGTAAGCACGCCATCAATCTTGTTCCTTGCATAACTTCTTTAGCACCAATCCATTCCAAGTGTTCCCTCTAGATCCAATCCGTTGTTGTATGATTGTCATCTGCACACACAATACAATCTTATATTAGCAAGGGTAAATCAATCATAATGCAGTTCATACCTTGCTTCAGTGAAAGGTCCATTGGCTGAGTTGTGGTATGGCTAATGTGGATTCTGGAGATATACTAATGATGACTATCCAAGGTGTACAGGTTAGGAGAAAATCAAAAAAATTGGACCAAGACCCCCATGACTAATCATGAACCTCCAGTAGCGAGAGAATGGAAAAAGAGAAGGAATAAGAGGGATGAAGAAAAAGAGACAATGGCAATGCTGATAAAAAGGGATGTCAAAGATGAAAATGAACGAAATAAATGGTGATTGCTGCAATGTTTAAAGGAAAGAAATTAATGGATGCACCAAATAGGAATGTCAGTGGGTCCTCCCCAAAGTAGGCTTATGCCCTTAATGCCCTAACAAACCCACATTCAAAGAGTTCGTAGGCTTTGGGAATGTCATTTGGAAACAACAGTTAAAGTCTTAACCACAAGAATTTGCCAAAAAGAAAACAATGCCTCTACCAAGATATGGACTACTGATATAACTGACAATGAGGTGATAAATGGGGAAAGAAGGATGGAAAGAAGAGAATGGAATGGAGTCTCAAGAACAAGGTGGTGTACAACCCCTTGTGTATTTAATGATTAATGTGACTTAGTAGATCCCATTTTGAGTCCAGCATCAAACAAACCACATCTAGTGGCTTCACATTAATGCATTCTGCCAATCCATCCACTTGAAGTAACAAGAATGGCTTCACCCAAGAGCCACCACCATTCTGATGAAACGGAGGAGAGATTAGGAAGTGAGAAGGGCCTTAGTTAGAGGGAACATGTTTATTTAGTTCTATAACCAGTTCTTGTAGCCAAAATGATTATTTCATCTAAGGGGTGTGCTTTGAATTCTCACAGTTTTTTTTTGTGTTTTTGCGTGAGAACCACACCATGCAAAGACTTATTATTTTTATTTACTCAGCTTCCTGATAATATGGCAATCATCAGAACGATAAGAAAACTCAAGAAGAAAACATCCAAGCACCCAAGAGAATGGCCAACACAAATGCATGAAGTTCCCTTGAAGCCACACCCTTTTCAATCCTTGAGTCCTTAGTTTGAGAAATGCTCGGTCACCGATTTGTTGATAGTTCTTATTATTGAGAGAGGTGACTGTATAATTCCAAGCCAAGAGAAACCATAGGAATTTATGGATGTGTGGATGATGTGAACTCGTTGCCTGTTATATTAAAAGAACCATACCTTAGTATCAACATCGTAACTTAAAGGTAAAAACCAAACATTAGCAATCAATAGAAAACAGTTCATACTATCATTAAGAGCACTTATTAGGTGAAAAAACTAACAAAATGGATAAAACACACACATAAATAAAAGAAAAAGTATAAACGATGTTGTAAAACAAAAAGAAGAAAAGTTAAAGAAATTTGTAAAAGAAAAATGTGTAAAACAAAAACTTAAAAGAACTGAGGGCCTCAAATGATCAGCATAGGTGGCCATCTCCTCCATGACTGAATTGAAAGGGGGAGATTCAAAATAATGAGTGCTTATTTGAATTTTTAGAAGTGTCTAACTTCTCCCAATTGATTTTTTTAGATTAAGGGTTGAAAGTTGGTGATGCTCATATTCCAATGTATCTATGCTTCCGTTGTGGTTGTAAGTTGTTCCCCTAGTTAGTTCCATGCATATTGGTGGGTTTCTCTCTTGATTAGCTATCAACCATAGGGTGTTCTTTGGTTGTGTGGTTGCTACATACAAGAACCTTTGTATTTGAGTTTCCTAGGCACACCGGTTGCATACAGGAGATGCTGAGCATTCCTGTATGTCGTCACCCTCCGTATCATTGTATGTGATGCATGGAAATTTCTTCTTCTCGATCTTTCCATAAATGTTTTCCTTAGATATTTCCAAGGAAAGATCGCAGATTCTTAGAAATGTGTTTATGGTACTTAGCCATGCCCTCCCCATTATAATTGGAAAGTCCCCTTTATTATTGTTGACTTCTATCACTAGGAAATCAGCTAGGTATGACCAACCACACATAGTGGTAACAATGCCCTTCACAAGTCCCAAAGGGACAGTGATGAACTGGTCATCCAACTCTAGTTGAATACTACTCTTCTTGAGTGGGGCCAGGTTCCAAGCTTTATACATTTCTTGTGATATTAAGTTGACTCTCAGACCTGAGTCAAGAAGAGCCTTATGTGGTTTGTTCCCAGTGACTTGGAGGTAGATTAAGGGACTTCTAGGGTTAGAGAGTTTCCTGGGAAGGTGGACCACCTTTATCTAGTCAGTAATAGTATGTGTTAACATAACTATGTGCATTGAGCTCTATTTTTGGTTTGAAGGGAGCTCCAAAGCCTTTCTTGATGGAGGAGTGGTCATAAACTCAACTGCTTGTGGTTTTGAGAGCTTGTTTGGATTGTTGGTTCGAAAGAAGGGTCTTCTCTTTGTACGATTGTTAGAACCAGCAGTGGGTTGAAGGTTTACAGCTCTTGTAGCATTACGTTGTTATGGTTGAGTGGGGAGTTCCCCTTGCATCGTTAGAGCATGTGGTAGTGGAACTATTGGCGTAAGAGATGCAGATGGATTCAGAGGATGGTATGCATGTGGAGTGTCTCTTCCAGGAGAGGGAGGCTTAAAATACTCCCAAACTTGGTAGTGCCATTGTGGAGTCACGTGACCCATAGAGTCACTTGGAGAAATCGACTGCTTTACGTAATAGCCATATGGATTTGGTTGTTGGTAAGGGTATTGTTGCCTAGGCCGTGGCATCCCCCATTACTGTGGGTATTGCCACTACTGATGTTGCCCAATAGGTTGTGGTAGAGTTCCACTTGGATAATACATTAGGGGTTGGTAGAACTACCTTAGATTACCTTGGGGATAAGATAACCTTCGGGGTGCTTGCTATTTGTTAAGTCTTGGGTTAAGTGCATACACCCCGGACTCTTGCAAATGTGAGATTATTGGGAAACATCCTTTAGGATGGTCATACTAGCATATTTCACATCCACTGTCATCATCCGTATTGGAATCCACAACCTCATTGGTGATAGTCATTTTTCCCTTACCCTTGTTACGTGCATGGTCTGAATCTCTCCTCTTTTTCTTATCATGGTCACTACTTCGATTCTTAGACTCCTCTATGATTTTCAAAATAGTTTTGAATCTACTATCTAAGGAGTCCCATATTTGATCTACCTTAGCTAACACTTTGGTTGTTAACTTTTGAAGTGGCAAGGTTTTTCTATTCACCAACTCTTCGAGTGATGACTCATCCTCTTCCTCATAGAATCTTACTACCTTCTTTTGGAAGGAAGGATCACAGTTATATTCTTATGCGCTTTCTCTTTTCTATAGCTCACCTTCTTCCTTAGCTACTTGCTCCAACAATCTATGAACTTCATGGGAGCTAAGTTCAGATAATCTCCCTTGGGCATATGTTCCAAGGATTCTCCTGGTTTCATTTCTTAGCCCCTCTACGAGATGGCGTAGTTGATCCTGTTGTGCATAACCATGGCCCAGGCAATGATGTAGCAATGCATAATATCAGCCCATGGTAGCATCCAAGGGTTCATGATTACCCTGCTTCCATCCTTGGATCTGCTTACACAAGTTGGACACTCTAGAGTACGTTTGGTATTTATCGTTAAAAAATTCTAGCATCATACTCCACCGTTTAATGGATTCCAGTTCTAAGGACTAGTACCAACTTTCTGCTTCTTTTATGAGTGTCCTAGGGAACAAATTTAACTTTATCCACTTGTTTTCAATATTCTGTAAGGCACAAGCATCGTGGAATGCCTGTAAGTGGTTTTGCGGATCAGCATTGTATCCCCCCTCAAACTGTGGGATATTATTCATGTCTAGTCTCTTGATCCAGCTATCTTTCTGGTGCCTTGTAGGTATTCTAACTACCTCCATAATATCTAACATACTTCGAGTGGCAAGTAGGATTTCATCTTTGTCATTTCTTTCATGGTGTCTATGATGCCTACGTGGTTCCCTAATTTTCCTTCTATGCCTTAACTTTCTAGAATGCCCTCATCCTCACTCTCGACTCTCCCATTGAGGGTTCTCATCTTGCTTATTCTTACCCTTATCCTCACAGTTGTGCTCTTTGTGACTGTGTTCAAATGTGGAAGGAGAGGGTGAATTATGTGATGAAGGAAAAGAAGAAGGGAAACCATCACCATGATGATGTTTCTTACCTTCTCTTTGGTGATCTCGACCCTCATCATGATGATAATCAGAATGCTTGCCCTTATCTCATGTTTGTGTTCCCTCATTGAACACTTGGTGTTCATGGGAATCAGAACCAGGGTTATGAATCGTGGAGCAACGGTGCTGATACCCTACCTCCTCATTATCGTTAGGAGGAGAACATCATTTTGTGGGGAACCTATTAAGATAGGTTCACCACCCTTAATTTCTCTTATGACAGGTGAAGCATTATGGGGGCCTTTGCCCTTCAATGATGTGTGGTGACTCTCCTGCTGCAAGTCTCGTTGATGTTGCACTTCTATGGGATGGTAGTCCCTCATGTTGTAATCACATGCAACGTACTCAGCGTATAATTGCGACATGTCAATTTGTGTAAGGGCATGAAGGAGCATGTTGGGGGCAGCTCTGTCTGGAGGCAACACTATGTTACCCTCCAAGTCTCTTCATCATAGTTGTGCGTCTTGATGGAAGATAAAGGTAAAGTCGAGTATATATTCATCATGATGAATATATACCACACTAAATTTTTTAGTAACTGGTGGTTCTTGGTTATATATATTGTGCCACTGACTGTCTCTTATGTGATTTTTAGGTGATGAAGTGCTTTTATGAGAAGAAGACATCTTAGTTTAGTTTAGTGTGTTGTTTTTCATTATGTTATTTTTCGTATGATTAATCCTAAGGGTTTGTTTAAGCTTCCCAATGATGTGGATTATTTCCTATGTTCTACTTAGCGAACAAACAACTTAGTCCCCGGCAATGGTGCCAATGATGAGTGGCAAGGTACCCCTACATTCAACCATACGAATATAAGCGTTACACACATGATTCGATTGAACTTTGTAAACTAAATGCCTACACGCCTTATGGAACACCTAAGGTTAATCAATCATTGTCCTCTTAAGCTTACTTGTATTTTTCATGGTTGTATGATTAAGTAAGCTTGAGGCATGTGATTTTTATATCTTTTATGTTTTTATTGCCTATGCTAAGAGGGAAAAGGGTGAAGAGACTAAGTAGCTGACTTTAACTAACTAAGCATTAATTACCCTAGCATCAGTATCCATTCCCACTTGCCATTTCACACCCTAAACCAATGCAACACTACTGGGATTACCAAACACTATTCGTTATTGGGATTACCAAGTGTAACACACATGCTCGAAGCAATTGTACTGAATGCACTTAACTATGAGAGTTGAGGGTTGAGAGAGATTAAGTCCTTACAAAAGAATTTAAAAAATTAACAATAATTAAAGTCCTATTTAGCTTTCCATGCACTGCAAGGTTTATCCAAAAGTTCATCTTTATTGTCGTATCCAAAAGAATTGCTTGAATAAAGATCCATTCACTTTGGGACTCCTACTGTGGGCACATGAAAATTATTCTAACTCTGGAATGGAAAAATGGAAAGAGTTTGGCTAAGGTCTAGATCTAGATGGATAAACAAGGGAGAGTCAACTCTTATTTATAGAACTTAAGGTGGGCTATGATATTACATACGCGATATCGCAGGGAAGGACACGATATCGCAGCCCATGCGATATCGTGTTCCATCAGCCACGATATCGCATACATAATATTGTAGACATGATATCATGGCTCATCAATAATAAACAAAGGATACATAACCAAGAAATATCTAAGAACAATTTTCAGTAAATGGGAAAAATAGCTAAGGAAAGTGAGGCTATAGAATTAACACAGACAAAGATAATGGATGCAACATCTACATATATGACCATCCAAAGGGTCATTACCTAGTATTGTTGCATCTACAGGAGTATTAGGCAAATGCCTTAAATTTGAATTTTGTGCAAAAGCACATGCCTGGGAGATTTTCTCTCCCACAAGGTAATTATAGATAGCTTCATAACCAATCATACCATCCTAGGGGGATCCATTACTAGCCTCAACATGATCATCAATCGCAATGGAAACAACCATAGTCATGGGGAAGGTCACCACCAAATTAGCCATACCCACTAAAACTGTAAGGATATGTTCAACATCCTCTTTCTCCAAAAAGTTCTACATCCTCTACTTTCAATTGCCACTACCACTCTCTTGAGTACCATCAACCCATGACATCCCTTGAAGGATCACCACCTCATGCCTCTTACCATCTAGCCTACCCTTGATAGTCTCATAATCCACCTCATTATATGCCACCACCAGCAACATAAGAATGTTCAACACCACAATATCAATAAAAGAGTGCTACTTGTGCTATGAATGTGCATAGACATGCTAACAGTAGTGGGTCTCAGCTACAAGAAATGAGTGCTACTTCTGGAGGAAAGGTCATAAGCCAAAGCAAACCATGCATGGACCCACCACATCAACCAAGCTAGCATAACGCTAATTTGGTGCGCCACCTTCCTTGTCTCAACCAACATCCTCTAACCATATACAAGGACCACCATCTACTCCAATCCCAAATCCAACCAATGAATCTACAAGCGTGGGGAGACAAATACATCCATGCATAGCATATTACGATCAAAGGTGCAATCGTGGGTCAGCCATCCATAATGTTGACATACCTCATTCCTTGACCCACCATACATTTAACCATTAAGTGTGTGATCAACAATTTCTTTAACCTAGCCACCACACCAGCAATAGGCACCCAATGGCTGGGGTATGGACAATTCCCAACGTTTCATACATGCATGGATCCTATTAGTCCACTTATTAATCCTTGTCATGGCCAAATGCATAGTTGTGGGGGTTACCTCCCATTCCAATCTTCAAGATTCTTAAATGCTTTTCATCTTTTTTTTTTGTAATTGTTTTTCATTTTCCTATTCCTTGATCCAATTTTTCCTATTTCTTCTAATTTTTTCTAGTTGTTGTTTTCATTTTCCTCATTATGTAATCTCGCTTGTGAATAAAATAATCATGTTGCCCATTGTGGTGTGGTTTTCTCTATGTTTTCACATCATAAGGAACTGATTATTTGGACATTGAGACCATGTCATCCATCCACTCATTCCATTAATAATAGGTTCTTACTCTGGTCATAATGATAACCTTTTTCATCATCCACCCTAAAAATAACTTCATAATCATTGTTTCTAGACAAAAGAGTGCAAAACCAAGGTAGAATGTAATGGGTGTGACATCAAGGGGATTTGTGGATTCTCTTTGGACACTTCTATATGTTCTATCATGTTTTTGAGGTTGTAACCATATCCTTGTTGATCTAACATAAAACGAGAGTAAGAGTAACTTAAAATGACATTGAATAAACTTTTGTAGGTTCCACTAGAAAGACATGTACCCATGCCTGAAGATTGGAAGCTTCTCAAAACTAGAAAAAAAATCCTACTAAGTGTGCCATAATAAAGCTCTTCCCTTGGATAGAATGCCAAGTGATGTTACTCCTCATGACTTTGATAGTCTTATGGTCGTCCACCATCATGATGAAACAATGCGATGTCACTCTAATGTGGTTTGAACTTGATTTGAATCTTAGAAAGATAGACTCATGATTATTTAACCACTAATAACACACAAGGTTTCCTTGTGACCATGGTAAGGCACCTCATGTCCTAGTTTTTGCATTCCATTCTGTCATCCATCTCATCTCGTTGTCTAGATGACCATAACTTGTGGTTTTATGTAACATAAAGTTATTATCTCAAATTGGTGATTTTAACATGTGTGTTTTGTTTCATAAGTCTACATTGCATTCAATCCATTTAGTGCCTACAAACATTATAGGTGTCATTACACAAGGGCATCATAGGCTAGAGCCTACTTTGGGGAGGACCCACTTATGTAGCTTTTGTAACTTGTACTTGTTTGGCATAACCACATCATTTTTCATGTTCCAAGTGCTCCATTGTTATATTTTATTATTTCCCTTCTCACATAATGGATTTGTCCACAACCTTGATTTCAACACCTTTTTCTTGCTCATTCTAGTGCTTTTCATGCTGACACCTCCACCTTATCACCCTTTCAATGCCTCAAATTGATTTTTAATTTACCCCAAATGATGGACTTAACTTTAAACCTTCCAATCAATCATAAAGCTTCAGTTTTCATGCTCGACTACCCCATTCTGTTAGATAGTGGTAAATGGTACCTGGGTGAAACTTATCAATTCTAGCACAATAAAGGTGAAGGCACCACTATTAACATCTATGAAGTAAACGACTCCTATTTAGTGAAAGAAATTGCTACGGATCTCAACCTACCAAATGAAGGGGCTAAAGTTTCTCATTGGTAAACTAGATCCAACCCTGAGACCAAGAAATTATGGCTGAGACGAGCATATGACAAGGATGATAAAATGTATAATGAGATGACTTTGGAGGAGAGAACATATTTTAAGATTGGGACTTTCCACCTATTTCCCACAAAATGGCTTAACCAAATTTCAACTTATGTAGCCAGGGGAAGTGCCATTTTAATGGGTAAATTTGTAGTCAATCTTCCCTAGTTTTATTTCACTGAAATCCAATGGAAGTTTAAAGAAACAAGATCAGGGAGACCAATACTTCCATTTCCCTACTTAATTAGAAGATTATGCAAGCACGCTGGGATCCTAGGATATACTAATGATATCCCTAGAAAGGCTCAAAATGCTTTTCTAAACTCCTAAAAATTGTAGCCCTAAGAAAGGATCTTGGTGAAGAACAAGAAATGGAGAAGGAGGTAGAGCCACAAATAGAAACACAATGTGAGCTTGAGTAGCACCCACAGACTCAAGCTTCATTGTAGCCATCACTGTAATACTGTAGGCCCTCGATGAGCCATCTATAGAAGATCACTAAAGTATTTATTTTGGGGAAAAAAGGATGAGTCCAACCTCTTCCAAGTCATGGATGATGTTGTACAACCCATAGTATCAGCTAACCCAATGTGGGGGGAGATCTCGATGCAATTAGAAGGAGAAGGATCCTAATGGTCATGAAAAATCTCTAGGAACACTGCATCTTTTAAGTAACATTGGAAACTAAAGAAGGTGCCATAGTCATGGTACTACAACATGAGGATGTGGTAGGCATAGCAGAATTCATCACAAATTATATCAACGAATCATTCAATGTGCTTATTATGCCCCCAATAGATCTAATGGAAACCAAAGATGCACAAGTGTTAGCTAGGACTTCAATGACTCCTGTAGTGCATGAGGATGTGCTTGACAGACTACTACAAATAGGCCAGGTAATGACTACCTTTTTTGACATTCCTAGTGATGTCACTGTAGCCCAATCAGACCTCATCACCATGAAAAGAAAGTTAGTCATGGTGGAAATCAAGGCAAAGCATGTAGAAGCAAAAATACAAAGATTACAAGTAGAGTTGGTTGCCCTAAAAGCTGAACAATGGGACCCCACCTATTTTGTTATGCCATATCAAATTGAGTATTTTAGGATGAAGCAACTAAACTAACTAACTAAGGAGAGAGAAACTATTGAGCAAGAGAAATAGAAGGTGGTTTGAAATGCCTCTACTACTAATGCACAATCTCATGCATACAAAAAGGCATTGACTGCCGTACAAGAAGAAAATAAGTAGCTTACTATGGAAAACTCAAGGTTGACCATAGTGGAAAAACAAAAGAACATTCTAGAAGAAAGTGTCCACCAGTTGAGAGAATAACTAGTGAGGATTAACTAAGACATGAATAGATTGGCCAAAGAGAATATAACCCTCTCAATGGAGGAGGTTTGTGCTATCTACTAGAAGTTAGTAATTAAAATTAGTGCATGGAAAAATGAGGCCAAAAAGCATGAAAAATTAGAGCACTTCCATGAACAAGTTGGTATGTACAAGCAAATCAATGAAAAAGAAATCCATATGACCAAAGCCCACATCAGCTCCTTATTAGCATAGAATCTTGAGTCGTAGCCCATATTGGATAGCTATGCCTTTGTCCATCAAGCAGAAGTTAAGAACAAATACCTATAGATAGAAAATCTAAAAGAATACATGGCACTGGCTAACCTTAGATATGTCAACCTTGCCATGTTAACAACAGGTCACCCTTGAAATGAGCTGGAGAAACAAGTGGTAACCACCTATGCATTATATGAGAAAGAGTGTGCAGATCGAAAGGATGCTTTGCAAAAGCTGCAATTGGCAAACTTAGAATTAGAGATGGTTAAAGCTAGCTATAAGGGACAAAAGGATGTAGCTTTGAACCTAGCTCAAAGATTGATAGATTATCATGAACTTAAAGATAAAGCTAGGACCTTTGAGGAAGAATAACAACAGTTCTTGGCTTGGTACGTAAAGGTAAATTAGATGTTCCCACAATTGCCATGTCCTTGGGACGTACCACCAATGGCACACATTGGCTCAACAGCCTAGATGGTACACAACCCAAGGACGGAAGAGGAGATGTTGTAGGCATTGCTTAATCACTACAAATTCTAATAGCCTCATGACAAAGGGAAGCAACCCATGGAAGATTCACTACCTTTGAGCACCACATGAGCTTCTCAATTTTTTTTTCATTTTGTAATAATGTGTCCCATTTTTGTATTACACCACTATGGCATGCTAGAGTCAATTGTTTTGTTCATTGTTTAAGTTAGCCAATAATCCCATACCTACCCAATATTTTGTAAAGAACTTGTTCCTCGTTTTTTTAAACTCCAAGATGAGTTTTCATTTAGTTATGGAGATATGATGAGTCATCATTTATCAAGCCCCAATGTTGAATACCAAACTTCGGAGCCAAGAAGTGATGTTAAATATCCAATGTCGTCTCATCTGGGTTTGCCTATAAATATTGCACTTGGACACTCGAATGAGGAAGTATGTAGTAGGGAGGAAGTTTTAGTTTTCAATTTCTTTTCCTTAGAGTTTGTTATTCCCAATGCATGCCTACAGTGTAATATATGTAATCATACGACATCTTTTTTCAAGTGTGACATACTTGGACACATTACATGATTGGCAATAAAGATCGAGATGACTCCCATCATTGCAGCACCCACTTAGATTATTATTACTTTTAATTATTATGTATTTACTACTTTTTTTGGTTAAATGTTTCCATTTATTAATATTTACTATTCTTGTTATTAAGTAAAATGCGTACGCCTTAATCATTAGCATTTAGGTGTAGATACTTGGTAATCTAGAAGTGTATTGTTTGGCACACCCAGTGACATACACTTGGCAATCCCAACAGTAGTCTCACAAAGTCCAAGATCTATATGGATGATTAAGAGTAGATACTCATCACACATAGGCTAGTTTAGATCTTATTTCCCCTCATCCATAGCTTAATTAATTTCCCTTTTTATCATTGTTAGGAGTAACATAGAATTAGAGACAACATCATATGCCTCACTTTGGACTAACCCATATGTGACAAAGCTACCACTAGTCCAAGTGGGACAACAACAAATTGTGATCACAACATAATGATCTAGATGCCACAACTACTCCCATCCACAAAATTCAATTAAATTTTATGTGAACACTTATGATTTGTATGGTTGAGTGTAAGGGTACCTCATCACTCATTAGGGATCATTCCCTTATATTTTGATATTTATGAAGTTTGATGAGTCCCGATATCGAACCCTTGATATCAGGATCAACCAAGCCACATCGGATACATGATGTTGGAACTTGTGTTGTTGGCTATAAATAAGAGGTAGGGGCACTTGGTCTTGAGTAGGTTTTTTTCATTCCTTAGTTAAACTCTTGCATTTTTTTCCTTTTCAGAGTTAGAATTATTTTTGAGTGCCCATAGTAGGAGTCATAAAGTGAACGGATCTTTATTTGAGCATTGTATACCTGAGCACACCTTGTGTCTGAAAATAAAGACAAACTTTGTGATAAACCTTGCAACATTTAAAATAGCTTAGTAGTTACATTTAATGTTATTTACTATTATTTGATGCTTTCATTATTTAATCAATGTTATTTTTATAGAATTATTAAGTATCAATGAATTAGCACACTTGGCATAACCACTTCGAGCATACGTGGAACATTTGGTAACCTAGTAATGACTAGCATTTGGTAATCCCAGTAGTGTTACACTGGTTTAGGATGTGTTCGGAGAGTGGGAACGGATGCTGGTGTTAGGACTAGTTAGAGAATATTTAATTTGTTAGATCAAATTAGTTATTAAGTTACTTCATTTCTCTATCTTAAGCATTAAGAATATAAAACATAAAAATAATAAAAATCATAAACCTCAAGTTTACTTAACTATACAACTGTGCCTTACAAGTAAGCTTGGAAAGACAATGATTGTGTAACTCATCCTTGTTCTATGTAGGTGCATAAGCACTTAATCCTTAGAGTTCGATCAGATCACACGTGAATGCTCATATTCGTATGGTTGTGCATAGGGATACCTTGCTACTCATCATTGGCGCCATTGCTAAGGATTTTTTTGTTTGTGCGCTAATTAGAACATAGGAAATCCTTCATCATTGGAATGAACCCTTAAAGTTAGCTATCCTACAATCACTAGAAAATAGTACCACACATTGAGTAACCAATCATGTCTCCTTCTTCTTATGAGAGTGCTTCACCAACTAGGTCTGACACCATGAATAATCGAAGGTAGGGTGCACATGATGATCTGCAAGTACCCCAACAATTTTGCTTGGTATACATTCATCTTGATGAGTATATACCAAACCTTACCTTTATCTTCCACCAAGATGAACAACTGCAATGGCATGATTTAGAAGGTAACATAGTGCTACCTCTCGATCACTAGATCCCAAGCATGCTTCTTCGTGCTCTCACACGAATTGGTATGAAACATTTACAGTCGAAGTACATTGTGCATGAACAAGATTCGAGAGATTATTGAACCACGGAAGCACAATGCCAAAGAGATCTACAATAGGAGACACAATACAAATCTATGAAGGGGAAGTGGTCTCAAGATGTCCCGTATGTCCTAAGTGAAAATGAGGGTGATGAACCTATCTTGGGAGGTTTTCCACAAAATGATGTTTCTCTTGTTGACTTTGGTCAAGGAATTGTGTACCAGAATCTTCACTCAACTAGCCATAATCTAGGTTCTAGTACTAATAGATATAAAGGGTCTGGAAAAGAAACACGAACACATGACAATGATAGACATTCCAATCGTAACTGCAACCAAAGCCATGACCACCGAAGAGAAGGTGACAGGCACCGTCATGGTGCTAGTCCTTTTTCCTCTTTACCTTCATCATCTTCTTCCCCCTCTCCTTCAAGATTTGAACACATTCGCAAAGGGAATGACCATGAGGACAAGGGTAGGAAAAATAGAAATCATAAACAAAATAGTAGAGAAAGGGAGTGAGGGCATTCCAAAGAGACACATCATGAAATAAGGGAGAGTAGGGAATAACATGGGCATCATAGATGCCATAGAAAGCATGATCATGATGAACCCCTACTCACCACTTGAAGTATGTTAGATATAACAGAGGCCATTAGGATCTTAACAAGGCACTAGAAAGATAGTAGGATCAAAAGAATAGACATGAATAACATTCCACGATTTGAAGGGGGATGCAATGCTGATCCTCAAAACCATTTGCAAGCATTCCACGATGCATGTGCCTTGAAGAACATAGAAAATGAGTGGTAGAAGCTAAATTTGTTCCCATGGACATTGATCAAGGAAGTGGAAAGCTAGTACCAGTCCTTAGAACCAAAATCTATTCGTCGATGGAGTACCATGTTGGAGCTATTCAACGATAAGTATCAAATGTATTCTCGAGTGTCCAACCTGCATAAGCAAATATAAGGATGGAAAAAAGGAGGACACAAATCCTTGGATGCTACCATGGGTGAATATTATTCATTATTACATCATTTCCCTATCCATGGTTACTCGCAAAAGGAACAACTATGCCATCTTGTAAATGGGCTTAGGTATGAAACACGAAGAACCCTTGGAACTTATTGCCAAGGAAGGCTATCCAAGCTCAAAGTCCATCAAATACAAATATTGTTGGAGCAAGTTGCCAAGGAGGAAGGTAAGTTGAGGAAAAGAGAAAGTGCGGAGGAGTACAACAAAGATCCTTCCCTCCGAAAGAAGGAAATTAGATTTTGCAAAGATGAAGAAGAATCACCACTTGAAGAGATGGCAAATAGGAAGACTTTGCCGATTCAAAAATTTACATCAGAAATATTAGCAAAGTGGATCAAATGTGGAACTCTCTAGATGACAAATTTCAAACTATCTTAAAAATAACATAGGAGTCTAGAGAACAAAGTAGTGACTGAGAGAGAGGGAAAAAGAAAGAAGCTAAGTATGCACGTAACAGAGGTAAGGGTAATATTGCTGTCACTAAAGAGGTTGTGGACTTAGAAATAGGCAGTGATGGTAGATGTGAGATTTTCCAATCTGACAATCTTAAAGGATGTTCCCTAGTAGTGTCACATTTGCAACAGTTTGGGGTGTATGCACTAAACCCATAATTAAACAGCCGACAAACACCCAGAAGGTTACCTTATCCTCAAGGTAACCCAAGGCAATTTCACCAACCCTTGACATATTATCCGAGTGGAGCTCCACCACAACCAAATGAATAGTATCAGCAGTGGAAACACTCACAATCATGGGGAATGCCACCACCATATCAATAGCACCTTTACCCTCAACTTGATCCATACGAGTATTACGTTTAGCAGCAGATCTCTTCACATAACTCTACTAGTTACATTGCTTTTCAGCCTCACTACCAGACCTCCGAGTACTATAGAACTTCTTCTCCTACGGGTGATGCTCCACATATGTACTATCCTTCTGGTCTGTTTACATCATTTCCACCCTCAACTTCATTACCACCTGCTCCAACTATGCAAGGTGAGCTTCCTGCCTAGTTGTAGCAACATAACGCTACACGAGTTGTCAATCTTTAACCTACTATTGGTTTAGACAACTGATCAAAGAAGAGACCTTTCTTTAGAACCAACAACCCAAACAATTCCTTACAACCACAAGCAACTAATTATCCAAATGCCTCATCATCGTTTGAATCTTCAAAGCTTCCTTCGAACCAAAAACTGCACTCAACGCACACTGTCATGTTAACTTACACCATCACTGATTAAATTAAAGCTAGCCATCTTCCTAGGAAATTTTCTAATCCTAGAAATCCTCTTATTTATTTGAAAATTGCTAGAAATGAGCCTTGCAAAGCTTTTTTGGATTCAGGTTCCAATGTTAATTTGATCTCCTAGGAAATGTATAAAGCTTGGAACCTGCCTCCGCTAAAGAAGAGTAACATTCATTTAGAGTTGGCTGCCTAGTCCATCACTATTCCATTGGGACTTGTGGAGGAAATTGTCACCACTATTTGTGGATGGTCGTATCCAGCCGATTTCCTAGTGATCTAAGTCAACAACTATAAGGGGGATTTCCCAATCATAATAGGAAGAGCATGGCTAAGTACAATTGATGCATGCCTAGGAATACGTTATCTTTCCCTAAAGATATCAAAAGAAAATGTGTTTGGGAATATCAAGAAGAAGAAAGTTCCATGCATCGCATACAGTCACATAGGGTGTAACTGCGTGCAGAAGTCCTAGTTTGTACAATGCTTAACATTGCTTGCATGCAACCAGTGTGCACAAGTATCTAACATATACGAATGCCTATATGCGATAGCCACAAGACAAGAAGGTACTTAGTGGCTAACAACTGACCTAGAGAGTAATTCAACTTTATGCATGAAACCAACTGAGAGCTTGGCTTATACCTATATTGATATCATAGATGCATTAGAGCAAGTCCATTGCCAACTTCTAAGTAGTGATACCAAAAATATCAACTGGGGGAAGTTGGAAATCCCTAATGAGTTTAAGCAAGAGCCCCTTGAATTAAAACCATTTTCCATGGAATATGCATTTCTCAAAAATGGAAAAATAGTAATCATTAATGCTAAGCTCGCTCCTCAACAAAAAAAAAGACAACTGAAAATGGTAAAAAAATGGTCAAAATCCTTTGCTTAGTCATATCCCAAATTAATTGAAATAGATCCTAGGATATGCCAACATAGAATTTACATTGACCCCTGTATGAAGCCTCGATGACAATTGCAAAGATGACTGAACCTAAAGCTTAAGCAAGTAGTTAAAGAAGAAATTGAACAACTTTTGAAGGCTAGGTTCATCTACCCCATTACTAATAGTGAATGGGTTAGTCCATTAGTCATTGTGCATAAAAAAAGAGGTAAATGGAGGGTGTGTATAGACTTTAGGCTACTGAACATGGCAACATTTAAAGGTCATTTCCCATTGCCATTCATTGACCAAGTCTTAGATACCATTGCAAGGCTTTGTTATTATAGTTTTCTAGATGGTTACAGTGGGTACAATCAAGTCCAAATAGCACCAAAAGACCAAGCCAAAACTACATTCATGAGCTCTTGGGGGACATTTGTATATAGATAGATGTCGTTTTCCTTGTGCAATGCTCTAGCAACGTTTCAATGTTTGGTTCATAGTATATTTTAGGAGAAAATAGGGAATGGTATGGAGGTTTTTATGGATGATTTATCCACCTATGAAGAAAACTTTGAACAAGCATTAGATCGATTAGAGCAAGTGCTGAAATGATGTGTTGAAACCAACCTAAGGCTCAATTGGCAGAAAAGCCACTTAATGGTCCAAGAGGGCATTGTATTAGGGCATAAAATCTTATAAACAAGGATAGAGGTAGATCCTGAAAAAATTAAATTCATCCAAGGAATCACTCATCAACCTGAAACTATAAAAGATGTTTAATCATTCCTTGGACATACTAGATATTATAGATGCTTCATTGAGAACTTTTCAAAGATTACAAAACTATTGGTAGAATTAATGAAAAAGGATGTATCTTTTGAATGGACCAAAGAATGTGAGTTAGCTTTCCAAACGCTGAAGCAGAAGCTCGTAGAAATGCCCATTTTACAAGCTCATGACTAGCCCAGACCATTCCATATAATGACTGACATGTCCAATTTTTCCTTAGGAGTCGTACTTGCATAGTTAGATGAGCACAAATGTCCCTATTACATTCACTATGCAAGTCAAAGTATTGCTAGTGCACAACTCAACTATACCACAATAGAAAAAGAGTTAATGGTCGTGGTGTTTGCACTAGAGAAATTTAAGCACTATGTATTAGGTTATAAGGTATTTGTACATACAGATCATAGTGTAACTCGGTTCCTTATGAATAAACCAATGGTGAGCCCTTGCATCATACGATGTTTTGTGATCTTTCAAGAGTTTGATCTCATGATACTAGATCATAAAGGCATCGAGAATGTTGTTGCCAATCATTTATCTTGGTTACGATGGGACAACAAAGAGGATGAATACCAAATTTTTGATCGCTTCCCTGATGAACTCCTCTTTGTAATTGTAATAAACAATCAATTGCCCATAAATACAAATTGGTATAGTAGCATTCCTACTTATCTTCTCACACAAGAAACACCACAAGGGATGGACGTTAGAAAGAAACAATAGTTCCTCCACCAAGTCAAACACTTCATGGAAATCAATGGGCACCTTTACAAGGTTTGTTCCAATGGGTTGGTCCGATGGTGTGTTCTCGATGTTGATCAATTACAAGTTCTCTAAGACGTTCATGAGGGTCCTTATGGGGGTCATTACGCTGGGAGATGAATAGCCATTAAAATATTGCTTGCAGGATATTATTGGCCTACATTATTTTGGGACACCAATCATTTTGTCCAATCTTGTGAACGCTACCAACGAAATGGGGGAATAACTGCTAGAATGGAGGGCCCACAACAATGGATTCAACCCTTAGAACCCTTCGACATATGGGGTATTGATTTTATGGGACCTATTATACCAATGTCCAATGGAAAAGCATACATTGTTGTTACTATTGATTATTTTACAAAATGGGTAGAAGCCATCATTACAGACTATACATCATCTACCACTACAGGTTTGGCATGCCTTTTGCACTTATTTCTGATAATGGTAAACACTTTACAGGTGTGACTTTTCAAAAGTTAATGTAACGCTTAGGAGTTGAACATAAACTGACTACACCATATCATCCTCAAGCGAATGGTCAAGCTAAAGTCACCAATAAGGAAATCAAAAAAATTTTGACACAAACAATTAGCAAATATAGGCGAGACTAGAGCACCAAACTAAATGATGCTCTTTGGGCATACTACTCCACATGGAAACTTCCTATAGGCTATTCTCCCTATGAGTTAGTGTATGGTAAACTTCCAATACTTCCTATCCAAGCAGAGCTTTGTACACTATTTACAGCATGTCACCTTAACCTTAACCTCAGTCTAGCACAGAAAGAATGGTTAATGAATCTTAACTTGCTAGATGAAAATAGATTAGCCACCTTGTCATCCAATGAACTACACAAGGCCTTCAACAAACAATATCATGAACTAAGAATTAGAAAAGTCAAATACCAACCAGGTGATAGGGTTCTTTATTGGAATCCCGCACATGTGTCACAATGAACTAAATTTCAAATGCTATGGGAAGGACCTTATATCATTCATGAAACTTTTCCATTAGGGGCCATGATGATCTATAAACCTGGAAGCCTAGATAAGAAATTATTGGTCAACATCCAGCAAACCAAACCCTTCCATGAGCCCAAAACAGCCAATACTAACACTACCTCTGTTGATGGACAACCCTGCCCATTATTTCAGATCTCCTCCTTCCAACTCAGTTGTGGGGGAGAGGGCCATGAATTCTAATTATTCTAAGCCCTCAGTTTCTTTTGTATTTTTTCTTTTACACATTTTTGTCTTTTTCATTTTTACTTGTTTTTGTTTTACACCATCATTACATTTTGTTTGATTTATTCTTACTTTTTAAATAATAAGTGCTCATAATGATGGGTTGTACTATAATGGTGTTAGTTGCTAATGTTTGATTTTTACCTTTGACTTTTAATGTTGATGCTAAGATATGGTTTCTTTTGATAAAATAGGCAATGAGTCCACATCATCCATTCATCCATTCAACCCTATGGTCTCCCTTTATTTTGGAAATATATTGTCCCTTTTTCTAGTCAAACCTATTAATGAATTTGTGGCTTGGTATTCTTCAAACCAAGGAAAGATTCAAATGGATTAAAAATGGTGTGACTTCAAGGGGATCCGACACATTTGTGCTAGCTATTCTCTTGGGTACTTAGATGTTTTTCATAGGATTTTTGTCATTCCACTGTCAACTAATATTAGGAAGTTGAATGAATCAAATAAGTCTTTGCATAAAAACTAGTGGGAATTCAAAGCACACCCCTTAGACATAATCAAGGAAAATGGGCTACAAGTACTGGTTATGGCACTGGAAAGACATGTTACCCATGCCTGAAGGTTCCCTCTAAGTAAGGCCCTTTCTCACTTCCTATTTATCTATTCTTCGCTTTTTGGAATGGTGGTTGCCCTGTAAAAGCATTCTTGTTGCTTCAGGTGGATGGGCTAGTCAAGTGTGTTGATGTGAGGTCACTTGATGTGATTAGTTTTAATCTAGATTTGGGCAGAATTTTATTAAGTCACCTTAACCACATAATACACAAGGGACTTTACATAGCCTTGATTTTTGGATTCCATTCCATTCTCTCTTATTTTTTCATATTGCTTCCTGTATTCTACCTCATTGCTAGTGTTATGATTAGTCTATATCTTGGTCAATGCATTGTTATTCCTTGGTAAATTCTTGTGGGTGACTTCTTAACTATTGTCTCCATATGTCATTCCTAGAGCCTACGGACTCTTTGGTTTGTGGGTTTGCCAGGCCATAAAGGGCATGAGCCTACTTTGGGGAGGACCTACTAGCATTCCTTTTTGGTGCAATTGTTAGGTTCTTTCCCTTAAACATTTCTTGCAATTAACTATTTCTCATTTCACCCCATCCATGACATCCATTTTTTTTCCTCTTCCCTTCTATGCATTTTTATTGACTTCACCATTGTTATTCCTTGATATTCCTTTTTTCTTTCATCTTCCATCCTATTGCTATTGGAGGTTCGCTCTTAGTCATGGGGCCCTATTACAAATTTTTCCATTCCATTACTTATCTCACCCCTACACCTTGGGTAGTTATCACTTACAAACCTCTAACCCAATATCTGCCAGAATCACAGCCTAGCTAATGAATTTCATATTGAGGTAAGGTACCAACTGCTTTATTTCTTTTCTAGCCTTGCTAATTCATGATTGTGTTGTGTGTGTAGATCAACAATGGACTAGGGATAGGAGAGAGCACTCAGGATGGACTGGAGCAAGAGCATTTACAAAAGGAAAAAGCTTGGTCATGTAGCCATGGATGAACAACTGTGTGCACATTTTTTGACATCAGCAACAACGTGCCTTATGTTCTTCTCTCTCTCTCTTCAAGGTGTCAAATGAGGATCTAGATGTCATCTATATACAATGTTCACCACAATGCTTATGAACACCAATGCTATAATATGTTCATCGATCTATTCACTAGGCACTTTGAGTCTTTCATTCCATGTCATCGTCACTATCATTCAGTTAATAATTCCATACCTTTTTAATAGTTTGTAAGAAACTTGAGGATGAGTTTTCATTTAGTCATGGGGGTATGATGAGTCTTGATATCAAACCCCCAATATCAAATCCCCAATATCGGATACACAATATCGAGATCGACCAAGCGACATTGGATATGCAATGTCGAAACCTATCATGTTGGCTATGTATAAGATGTAGGGGCGCTTGGTCTTGAGTAGGCTTTTTCATTCCTTAGCCAAACTCTTGCAATTTTTTTNAACCTATCATGTTGGCTATGTATAAGATGTAGGGGCGCTTGGTCTTGAGTAGGCTTTTTCATTCCTTAGCCAAACTCTTGCAATTTTTTCCTTTCTAGAGTTAGAATTATTTCTAAGTGCCTGCAGTAGGAGTCATAAAGTGAACAGATCTTTATTCGAGCATTGTGTACCTGAGCACACCTTATGTCCGGAAATAAGGACAAACTTTGTGATAAACCTTGCAACATTCAGAATAGCTTACTTATTGCATTTAATGTTATTTATTGTTATTTGATGCTTTCATTAGTTAATCAATGTATTTTTATAGAATTATTAAGTATCAATGAATTAGCACACTCGACACGACCACTTCGAGCATACATGGAACACTTGGTAACCCAGTAACAACTAGCATTTGGTAATCCTAGTAGTGCTACATTGGTTCAGCATGTGTCCAGAGAGTGAGAACGGATGTTGGTGTTAGGACTAGTTAGAGAATAGTTAATTAGTTAAATCAAATTAGTTATTAAGTTACTTCATTTCTCTATCTTAAGCATCAAGAATATAAAACATAAAAATCATAAACCTTAAGTTTACTTAACCATACAACTGTGCCTTATAAGTAAGCTTAGGAAGACAATCATTGCATAACTCATCTTTGTTCTATGTAGGTGCATAAGCACTTAATCCTTGAAGTTCAACTGGATCATGCATAAACGCTTGTATTCGTATGGTTGGGCGTAGGGGTACCTCGCTGCTCATCAAAGTCTTTCATGATTCTACATTTTCTTGCACATTTTTTATCACTTTGTGCATATCATGAGATTTGGATGATGTCAAATGTATATCATTCTAATTTATGAAAGTTGGAACTACTACAATCTTATTCTTTGTAGGTGTGATCAGTTATGAGCTGTATAGGTAGTTTAATGATTGAATGACTAGCACATTCTTAGTGTAAGGAATGGACGTTTGAGTGTTACTATATTGGTTAATGCAACCTCTAGCCTGATGGGGAGATTATTAAATATGTAGGTCATTATGGTGCATAAGAGTTTTCTTCTTTTTTTGGTCACAATGTTGTTCTGAAGGCTTAGTATAGCTTTTACAACTACCTTAGCCTTTCTGCTTAGTGGGCTAAGTTGGCTCATGGAATGACCAGTAATTTTACCCTTCACCAAAGGATTACTTGGTTTTTGGATTTACACTTTCAAATGGTTTTCAACTTTCATCTAGATGTGGAGGAAGACCATTTTTGCTTTCCTTCTTCTTTGCTAAGGAGTTTTGGAAAGAGCTAATGTACACATCGCAATATCATATTTTTCTTATTAATTTTGTGTGCAACTTTAGTGTCCATGCTTTTGTCTCTAAAAGCTACAAGTGGCACACACCATTATAAGGATCACCCTTTTGTCACATTAGATATGATAGCTCTACAACCTAAGTTTTGTGTTCTTGTATTTTTTATTTTAACAAGGGATCTTTTTATTTTCTTCTTGATTAACTAGTGTGATTGCAAATTTTCTATTTACTTTAGTACATTGGATAATATTTTGTTATTGGAATTTGCTAATTTTTTAATATAATATTACTACTTTTTACCTCTAAAAAATCTTTATGTTGCAAATTATAAAGAACAAAATTTTATAAACTTATATGGTTAATGAAAACTTTCATTGAAATATAAAGTGATCTAGGCTTTTATTTAGTTCATTTTGCAAGTACACATGGTTAACATATTCAAAATTCTATTGCAAACTATGTTCATTGACTAAATTATTACCTTAAACAAGTTTAAGAATTTTATTCAATAATTTTTAAATCTTTAAAGTTGTAGTATTGTACCTGTATTTAATAAATTTTATGCATCAAAATATTTAAATAATAAAGGTTTATTAATATAGAGCATAAACTTTATTAAAAAATATAAAAATTACAATAATATCAAACTTGTACTAAGGATCAAAAAAATTTATGCATTTACCAATTTTAAAACTAACATGTAGAATATAAAAGTCAATTATCATATTACATCTATACTTCCAAATAATAAATAACCTTATCAAACTCTATATGACTACAAAGTTATTTTTCCTTAAATAAAATAAAAACATTAAAAAAAAGATAAATCTTAAAAACTCCTAAATAAAAAAAAATGTTGCAAGAACATCTCAAAATTTTTCCTAGGCAAAAAGGAAAGCATTAAAGGAAAAATCATGTCTTAGACATTTTGAAATAAGAAAATAAAAATAACCTAAAGTGAAAATGAAACTGGGGTTTCATTGTGTTTGAATCCTTAAAAAATTTATTAGATAGGAATTATATTTGTATTGTGAAAAGTGAAATATTGTTTTGACAAAATGGTTGATTAACATTGGATATAACAAAAAAAAGATCATGTAGACAAATGTTTAGTTTGAGGGCAACTAAGAAAAATGTAATGATCATCTTCTAATTTTCATAGCATATATGTGTATTGTTTTCTATAAAGTTGCATCCATCTTCCACTTTCTATCCTAAGATGATATGAACTTAAATAAAACTTGTCAATGTAAAGCCTAAAATAGTTAGGCTTTTTCTTTATACTGATGTACTCTAAATTTTTTAAATATTATTATCATTTTTTAATATTATAGTTTTTTTCTTTTTATTAAAGGATAAAGTGATACTTAGTAATACACCTAGAACAATGACCCCAGGTTAGCATAGGTTGTTGATACTAGTCTTTAAACATATGATCTTTTAGTGTATGGCAATACAAGTTAACCAATGAGCAAACTTTTGAATTTAACTAGTTACCTCTCATGCATTCCAAATAAGATTTTTTCTTAGTTTCTACAATTTGACAATAGCTTTATCTTTGTTGGAACCTAATGTTAAATTAACTTACGAATGTGTTTTGGATTATTTCCTTTCCCCCTCCAATGAGATATTCCAAGACTTCAACCATTGTATTCCTTGGAAATACCATCCCTATTCTTTTGTGTCTTCACAAAATACTTTTAAAAATTGATATGTTCTATTTTTACCACTTTTAGGTACATGCAAACCTTTTAGATAATTTCTTTTAAAGGGACTATTGTCTAGGGTGCCTCCCATATGGGTACAAAAACTCAGGAATAATCTTAATTGAAAGAAAAAGATATAGTATTTTAAAAATTATAATAATTAAATTCAAAATTAAATATGCATTAAAAATAGTTACTAAGGTTATGAATCACATAATAATAAGGTTCATGAAGGTGATTGTTTTGAAAGGACAACAATTAGATAATAACATGATAATATTTTAGAACTAAATATTAAAATGATTGATTGTATGCCAAGGAAAGAATCATTGTATGTATGTGTGTATATAAACATTAAAAAATTAACAAACTAGAAATAGAAAATGTAACAACATGTTGGGATACTATAAAAAACATTAGGCAAATAAGCTAGATAGAGAGAAAAATGCGATCTGAAAATGTGAAAGTAGTAATAAAGTAAATGTGATGTTGATATATAAATTAAAATGCAACTAAAAATAACATATTTTGATTTAAATAAATAACCAATAGGTATGAAAACCTCCACAATTTTAAGTACAATAAAATTCCAAATTAATATTTAAGACTCAAACTTCACACACAAAAAGTATTTAAGACAAAGGAGTCAAAGCTAAAATAAAAGGCACCTTTGGTCAACATTGAGCTTTCGATTTTGTTTGCCGCCTCTTGAATTAGCTTGCATGGCCATACCTCCAAGAGGTATACCTCCTCCAACAAGTTGATGTATTAGGCCTTTTGTTGCTTTGGCAACTATTGGTATAAATCAAAATTGTTCTCCACTTCTTCAATTTGCAATGTTAGGTTTCTATTTCTTTGATAGCTATTGGTATAAATCAAAATTGTTCTCCACTTCTTCAATTTGCAATGTTAGGTTTCTATTTCTTTGATATCTATTGGTATAAATCAAAATTGTTCTTATCTTCTTTTGTTTGTAGTGACATGAATTTGTCTAGGAAAAATGCAACTTCTTCAATTTGCAATGACCTATATTTGTCCATGAGAGAAGCAAAGGGGATAAGGCTAAGGGGTAAATTAGTCTTTGATTTTCAAGGAAAGTTTGACAGTATTAGATTGCTCTCTTCCTCTTCTCCTAAAACAAAGTTCAAACATGACAAAAATGAGGATTTAAAATTTGATAAATCAAAGCTTAGAAATTTTAGGAAGTACTTAGGTTTCTTCGATCCTTCCTCCCATTCCAAATCTCCTCTCTCTATGCTTGGCCCTTCTTTAAATGCCCATGTCTTTTTCTTTTTGCAATTGGGCTCTTCTAAATAGTTTTTTCTCCCTTGTGCATTTGGCTCCATCTATTGTATTTGTATACATCTCCAATAACCCAACAAAGAGCAGTATCAAATTCTTCTATAAAAATGTAATGGAATGGATTATGAATTGAAAAGTATCATAAACTTAATAATAACATTTTAATCATCATTACATAACTATGGGGGCATTTGAAGCATCAAAGTAATTTACATACCTAACTAAAGATTGTCATTTTGCTATCCACATCATAATAAAGATGAAGAAGCTATTACGCTTTGCCTCCAGAGAAACTAGTGCCACTATTATAAGTTTTCAAATATAGGCTAACAAGGATAACTACACACAAAATTATAAAACCAACTTCATTAGCAAATCATAAGAATACCATGAAAAGATAACCACGAAAACTATTTAGTGGAAGGATACAACTATATTAATACAAGTATTAATCTCATAATAGAGAATAGGACCAACCATACATAAATAAGATTTTGCTAGGAGAGCTCACACGCATTCAAAATCAAGTTGGTGTGCCATACAAAACCCAAACATACATATGTATTTATTAAAAATACATCCAAGAATCTAGCAAAGTGATTATACAAAATTGGATTAACCTTTTATCAAATCCTAAATGCTGATTGTCAACGTGAGGAACATGACAAAATGTCCCTTCTTTTTTTATTTAAGAATACCTTATCAATATCGGAAATGAAACGCTTAGATGACGCAAATAATACTAACGGGGCTTTTTGTAATGTTTCAAACATCTCTGGAACAGAAATTGCACTTGCAATTAAGTGTTCAGAAATTTACTATAAATCAAGAGCTAAGTGAACAATGTTTCCAGCATATACTCAATAAATTATTCCTAGATCAGCAAAGCACATCGGCAATCCTGCTCCGTACTTTCTAGTCACTATAAGGAAACCAGCAACTTGAAATTATAGGTTTTTAACAACAAAAAGTAGGAAAATCAGATCTCACACAAAGCCTCTAATTGGGATCTTTAATCTAAATCAGTGATCGTGGAGCTCTTAGGCTTTTAACTATATCAATGGACCTCCAACTTTTAGCACTAAGGCCTATTCTATAAAGTGTACCTCTAACACAATTAAATAAATGATGATTTAAAACATTTATTTTTAATTGCATAGAGAAATTATATTTCTCCTCCTATTATGTCTTTAATGCACTTACTTCATCTATAATTCTTCACGTATTGAAAACCCAAATATCTAAAAGAGTCCCTAATTTGTACATCCTAATCACTAAATTTAAAATTATATGTGTTTCTTATGCCCCATATCATCATTTTAGTTTGCCTACATTCATTTGCAACATCTTAGCCATATCTTTCTAAGAAACAGGCATGAAAGTAGTAACATCTACACAAAAAAGTAGGTTCAATGCTTGAGAACATATTTTTACTTCCATATTCTCCATCACACATGCAATTCTACAACTATCAATGAAAAGGAGAGGGTATTGGACCCAAAAATAATTGTAATATAAGTACACCCCAAGATATCTTATCCAATTAAAATTTTATAAGTTAACATTGCTTACCAGAATCAAACCCATGACTTAGAGCTTTCAAATCAAGAGGCTTACTACTAAACTAACACATCACTATTTACAAATATCAATAAAAAGACCAAAGCATGTTGGGGATAAAGGACAACTTTCCTCCACCTTAATTTTTCTCTAAAATTTAAAATTAAATTTTAGTTTACTATCTTTGAATTCAATGATAACTTTATCATACGACTTCTAAATCATCACTATGAGTTCTGTAGGTAGACCTATTTAGTTGTAGATCAAATCATAAGTGTTTTAAAATCCATAAAACAAATAAATAATATTTTAGACTTATTTGCAAGTTTTATGCAATGCGTAATAATAGTGAGTTAGAATCCTAAAATAATTGTAATATAGTTACACCCTAAGATATATAGTCCAATTTAAACTTTATAACTCAACATTGTCTATAAGAATTGAATTTGTGACTTGTTGCTTTCAAATCAAAAGTCTTACCACTAAGTTAATACCTCATTGTTCTAATAGTAACAAGATGATTGATTAACTATAGAATAGATATGTGATGAATCGTCATTTAGGGCAACCGCGATATCGTGGCCTGCCTCAATGTCTATAAATAAGAGGTGGCTTTCCCACTCTACGAACTTAGTTTTTAGTCCCTTAGCCAAACTCTTGCAGTTTTCCCTTTCTAGAGTTAGAATTATTTCCCGGTGTATGCCCGCAGTGTGGTGAATGTAATTGTACGGCATCTTTTATTCGAGTGTGACGTACTTGGGCATGCACATGACCAACAATAAAGATCGAAATTACTTTATCATTGCAACATTCACTTAGTTTAATTATTTAATTAATTGTTATTTACTACTTTCTAGTTAATCTCTTCTCAACCTTAAACTCATGTTAAAATGCAGAATGAGTACGACTTGATTACAAGCATTTAAGTATGACTATTTGGTAACCTAGTAGCATACCTAGGATCTACACTTGGTAATCCCAGTGGTAGTCGTGCACGAAGTCCAAGATGTGTACGAATAATCAAGAAACAGATGCTCATCGCACTTAGACTAGATTAAATTCTCTTACCTTTTCTCTCTTAGCTTAGATAATATTACTTTTCATTGCCTTCCGGAGTATCATTAAGTTAGAAACCCATCATACACCTCACTCTGAACTAAACCATATGTGACAAAGCTAATACTAGTCCAGGTGGGAAGACAGCGAACTGCGACCTAAAGCTAACTATGTAAATGCCACAACTAGTCCGTTTGCGAAGTTTGACCAGATCACGCGTGTAACGCTTGTATTTGTATGGTTGAGTGTAGGGGTACCTTGTCACTCATCAATATGTCTAAAGCCTACTTGACAAATTCCCCTTATATTAAAAATATTAATTTTTACCTAATTGTTTATTTCTTCCCAAGAATGCTTCCTAATGACTTAGTAAAAATACTACTGACAACTAGCATATAGTAGTTCTTGCTATTGTTCCCATGGTCTTTCACATAAAGAAGCATTGCCTTCATAATCTTCTATTGTTCAACAAGGTCATTGTCAACAACATTTAATCTTTTCCAAATTGCCATATGAATCAACATTCTTGCCCATTTAAGCAATTCAACATATAAACTATATGAATCAATAACGTTTTCACATGATAATTTGTTAATGTCATCTATAACTTTTTCTATGATAAAATGCAAAGGAGTTTGATAAAAATTGTGATAATAAATATCATTTTTTCTTGAAATATGGTTTACTATAAACTACACAAATATCATTAATTTAGTTACATATAAACTTTAAATTGAAAAAACCTTCAAACTCTTTTTTTGATCTTATGGATAAATTTTCCTTCTTGTACTTTAACAAAACATTTTTTTAAAAAAAAATTCTAACAAAGTACTTATACCTTTTAACCAAATGACCCTCTTTTATATTTTTGTTAATTTGGGCACAATTACCACCAAACCAAGGCTTCTGAATTTTTTCTATGTTTGTTCTAATTTTTTACAATGTTTGTAAGAACTCCAATAATTTTGTATTACTTTCTTTTATTTATCTTTTAAGAATTTTTCCTCTTTCTTATGTCATGTTATGTACAAATTCTAAACCAACCTACCGAGCAAATGAACCATATAAAAAACACATGAAACAAGATTAACTTTCAAATATAAGAAAATCTAAATGCCTTAGCCCATTGGAAATCAATTTGAGACCAAAGGATAAATGAGATAATTTAGCTATCACTTAAAAAATACTTAAAAGGATTTAAAATGAAATTAGCATTGATATTTGGACAAAAATACATTCGTCCATGGAATTCATGAAACATTGCACATTCTAGAATTAAGTGATTAAACATCAACTTGTTTTATCAAACGATCATCATTGGGCTTGATCAAGAAGTGAAACAATTTATATCCATCATTAATGCCACTTAGAGAAAATACTATAGCCACTAACTATTGATGATGGTTAGATAGTAAAATTATTTAATTGAAAAAAAAAACAACAAATAAAATAACATCAACAGTCAAAAGCACCCTATTTTTTTCATGAAATTTAGTTGCATAAAAGAGAAACAAATTAAGGAAAGAATGCAATCTCAACATTAAGCTTGAAATAAGCAAAACAACATTTCATCCAAAGAAACATATTATTCAAGGGGAAAAAAAGGCAACAAGTCTGATTTAAATAATTATAAAATGACTACCATCAACAACATCTTTGGGAAACTCAAATGACTACCATCAATAGTATCTTTGGGAAACTCTTGTGTACTATTGTTGAAGAGAAGATTGGAAAATGGGCAAAAGAAAATAAAATACATGGCATCTCACAATCAAGTTTCAGGCAAAGTCACTCTATTGTAGATCATCTACTTACTCTTAAACATCTCATTGATCAAGTTAAAGGTTTAGGTAACTAGGTGTTCACTTTCTTTATTGACTTTTCCATTGCTTATGATTTAATCATTCAAATTAAACTATTGTTGAGATTACATAATTTTGAAATTTTATTAAATTTATTGTCAACAATTCAAATCTCTTATAAAAAGTATATGCAAATACATCATAGTAATTCAAATGATAGTGCCATAATACATAGCACAATTGGTGTTAAGTAGGGATGTCCTCTTTCCCCAACTCTATTTGGAATTTTTATTAATGAATTGGAGGCTTGGATGCAAGAGATTAGTAACAAATATTCATTCTTTGTAGACAACTACTTGTTAACATTCTACTATTTGCAGATGATCTTGCATTGATCTCCAAATCAATGGAAGGCACAATGTATGTTGCAAATTTTAGATAAATTTTGTTCATTTTCTAAAATGCAAATTAATGTGCACAAAACCAAAGTTATGGCTTGTGGAGTTCAAAATAGGAATTTTAATTTTCAAGTTAGAAATGTAACAATTGAAATGGTTCCAATACATAGATATTCAGGCCTTGAATGTTCTAATAATTACAAATGGGATAAATGTATCTCTCAAAGAATGGCAAGTGGGATGAAAGCTATATTTGGACTTCCAATCATATGCAAAAAAGAACATATTTTATCATAGGAAATACATAGGCTGTTGTTTTGTACGAATGCCATTCCTAAAGTTCTTTATGGATGTGTGGTTTGAGGTCCTAACATTGCAAGTAAATATTGAAAAAAACTAAAAAATGTGCACAAATGTTTTTTATTGGAAGAGTTTAAGGTAAAGCCACAAACACAATATCATGCTTTTGGAAGCTGATTTGAACACCTTAGAGATTGAAGCTATCTTTCAATTTGTAACTTATGCACATCACCTACTCTATGGAAATGATGATAAATTTTCCAAAAAAGTTTTGTATGTATCCCAAGATAAAGGATGGTTTCAGCAGGGGAGGATGTGGCTTAAAAAATGAAATATTCCAAAAACTATTTTACATTGCAACCTTAAAGAAAGTTGAAAAACTGTTAGAAGAATTGCTCTTCAAAAATGGAATGCTCTTGAAGGAAAGAAAAAATTCTATTTGGATAATATTAAAAGAGGTATCTCTACATAAGTTACTTACAGCTAATATTCCTTTTTAGTTGCACATTCAAATTAGCAAAGTATGACTAACATCTCACTATTTTAGCATTGAGACAGGTAGATAGTACAAAATTCCATGAGAAGAAAGAATTTGCAAATTTTGTGATAGCAATACCATTAGAGATGAAAATCATATTTTTCTCCAATGCCATTATATGAAAGAAATTCGAAGAAAATAGAGTATCATAGCCAGTAACCTTACTAAGTTATTTAAGATACAGCCAAGAATACTTGGCAACTTTGTAAATGATATTTTTACATGTTTTGTATATTACATATATCCAATATCCTCTTGGGTATCCATGGATGAAATAAAATTCAATTTCAGTGTCATTATTACATGCCAATTAAGTATAGAATCCTCAAGCAAAATTTTTTTTATCAATTTTGTACAGCTAGCATGTATGCATTTCCACAGGATATTGCTTGAGCTGTAAGCAATTACATCCAAATAGAGTATCAAAGTGGTTGATATGGATCATTTAAATACTTTTTATTCAAGGATATTATGAAATCACTTTTTCAGTGCATCTTATTTTAGTGTTGTTTAAACATATTGGATACATATATAAAATAAAACATTTTTTAGAAAATAGCAAGCCTAAGGGCCCCTTATGAAACCCCATCTTTATAAAAAGAGGTTTGACAATCACAACCTGAAGGATTATTACATCATCACAAAATTACATATCGAATAAAAATGGTAAAAAGGGTCCTACTAATGCCAAACTTTCATAGCCATGATACAAGGGCTTGATTAATAAATGCTAGCAAGGATAAAAATTGATCTTCCCCTATGACATATTATCCAGCAAATCATTGAAGTGGTAAGATCCATCTCCTTCAACACATCTTCAAAACACTTCTATTGAGTCTTAATGAACACTCAACTATTTCTGGAGCTTAGATTTCTAGGCTTGCGCTAATAGAAAACAAAGAAATTGATTAGTTATCATATTTGTAAAAATCAGCCATCTTGAATTTCCCATCTTGCACTTATTCAGACAACAGTATCCTCTGATAACTTGCCATATTAATCTTTTAAACTTTGTAGGATAATCTGAAAGCAGATAGCTACATGTCTAGAGTTGATAGGTAGGGTTAGGAAGAGCTTGGATGTATAAATTGCGTATCTTTCTTGTTTATTGAGCAAGGTTTCTTCTGAGGAAAGTACTTCCCAACATCTTTTCAAAAATGCTGGCAAACACAATCCAAATAATCAAACTGATACTGAAAACATTTCCTAACAAAATTTAGTTTTAACCATTTCTATTGTAGAAATTGTTTATATCTCAGTACAATCATTTCAACATGAGCCCTCCCTATATCTGAGTTTTATCACATATTGACCCAAGCCACTGGTAATGAGGTACTCTACTTGGCTATTGCATACCAGCTTAACATTCTACTATGCTGCTTAACAGTAAATATTAAAGGATATACAATCTAATACATCACATTTCTATGGATGGTTTGCTTTAAAGAATGTATCAATTAACTATGACATTTTTTTTAACTTAAGATTTATTGTAGTAACTTAAACCTAAACTAAAGATTGTTCTACTCCGGTAGCTATTCTCTTACAAATTTGAACTCACCAGTACTGTAAAGATATTGCAACATTCATTATATTTAGGAGTTACCAAACATTGTATTACATACTGCACTATAAAAAATTTCCCATAACAGTGACTTCTTAAGTGAACCATAACAGTGACTTCTTAGGTCAACCATTTTCATAAAACTTTAAATCATAACTGAACACCCATACAACTTCAGGATAGTTAGACAATGTTAATGAAGTTTTGAAGACGTATTACATGGGACGCATATTACCACTTACTTATCACTATGACTGAGACAACTCTAATCGACTAACCCTCTTCAGAATCTGCGAATGTATAAAAATCAAAATTACTCCTTTGCAAACAAGGGAAAATATATAAGCTTCTAAACACTGCAGAGGTTGAAACTGAAAAAAATAAAGTCCCCTGATAACTATAAAATTTTCATGAAAGAATTAGGGTAACCAACTATAAAATATTGTTAAATGCCCCAAGTACATCTGTGCCCTCAGATCACCGATAACAAAGAAAGATGCTTTTTGAACATCCTTTAAAAAAGCATTGACATTTTCCATGTACGTAAATACTAAAGCAAAAATTTGTTTTTTTAAAAAATTAAAGAGCGTAGATTCTCGTGAAAATATATTGAGCAAAAAACAGTCATTACAAGCATTAATTTTACCAAGCTTTTTATCAGAAACAGCAACTGCGTAGATAGAAACGTAGATCAATATCACTGAAAAACAGATTCTGACAATGGCAATTGATCAATGAAATTCAAAAGAAATAAAGCATATAACTATTTATTTCGCCTACAATAAGGAGCTGTACCCATCATTTGGTGCACTTGTAGCGGTTTCAGATGGCCGAGAGATTTCGTATTCTCAGTTTCCAACCAGCAGAAACCCTAGGTTAAACAGAACAAAACCCTGGCCCTTTTTTTTTCTCCTCGTCATCATCCTTATCTTCTCTCAACAAAATAGGGTAGGGTTGGGTACATGTGTTTTTTTTTTCCTCCCACCATTCACCTGTAAAAAGAGCCAGATAAGACCATTCACCTGTAAAGAGAGCCAGATATTTGTTTACTTGCAATTAATAAGTGCATTGCAGAAAACACCATTTCCACTTCCCTATCTTCTATTGAAAACACCATCTCCACCTCCCTATCCTCTATTTCAAACTTGACGTCTTGGCCAAAATTTTTTAAATCTATGGCTTGCAATTCAACATTCAAAAATTTTCAACCAAAAGCACAAGTTTGAAATGGATGATGGGACAAAGGAGATGGTGTTTTCTGCAGTGCACATTTAATTTTTGTTAATCCGGTTTTTTGTTAATTGACCTTAAGGCAATATCTTCAAAGTCTAACTTGACATCTTCATTTAAGGCCATATAATTTCAAGTGAGCATAGATATAAATTATATCTAATCTAGTTCAACATTATTGTCATGCTCACCATTAGCACTCCTTTCTCTTTTCTCTTGTGTTTCCATTTGATGTTTTGTTTTTGACTTGTTTGTTTGTTTTATGTTTTTGGAGAATGTTTTTGTGTTCATTGTTAATGTTCAATAATGTGAGTTGCTTCTATGTTTTTAGTAGTGTTATTTCAATTTTTGTTTCGATTGAAACATGAGTTATCCTTTTCTAATTGCATTCTTAATTATTTATGTAGTATTCTTGGTGTTATCATAAGTTCATGTGAATTGGGAATTGTTAGTTTGTTAAGATAGATTGGGAGTACTATGCTTCTTGGAAATTCATTTTGAATTTGAAGTTAGGTTTTTTAAGATAAAATGGAAAAGGGGATAGGGGGATGATGAGTGGTGGAGTATCCAACACCTAAGCATACGAGATACGGGTGTTCATGTGCAATCTCAGTTGAACTCTGCAGATAAGGTAATGTGATTATATTAGTAATTAATTAGTGTTCATGATTGTTGTCTTCCCACATGAGCTAGTAAAATTAGTACGTATGGTTTAACTCATGATGAGGTATATGATATTGATGTTGTATCGGTCATTAAGCTTCTAGTAAACATGAAGTGAAAGTAAGGGTTTCTAAATCTAAGTGACAATAAAACAAATCTAAACTAGCCTATGCGATGAGCAGCTAGTCCGGATCTTTTGGTCACACCTTGGACTTTGTGCAACTACTATTGGGATTACCAAGTACTACACTACTAGGCGTACCAAGTGATAGTACTACTAGGTTACCAAGCAGGTACACTTATGTGCTCAAGATCGGTCGTACTCATCTTGCTTAATGACATTAAAAGTAAATTACAAGTAATTATTAACATTAACTATGAAAATAGCAAACTAATTAAAAATAAAAATAAAACTAAGTGTTGTTGCAATGATGTAGAGTAATCTAAATTTTTATTGTCAATCATACAATGTGTCCAAGTACATCACACTCGAATAAAGATTCCATTCAATTACAAAACATCACACTATGAGCACATACTACTAAGTACTGAATTCAAGGAAACAAACTGAAAGAGTTTTGTTACTAGGCTATTAAGTTTTCTATGGATCCATGCATGATGAAGCAGTTACTCTAATTATTAGAGTAGTTATTATTAAAGTAGTTATTCTAATTATTACAGTGGTTATTCCCAGGTTACTTTTGGATCTATAAATACAATGCCCAAGTGCACAATTGGGAGTAAGTTTTTAGCAGTCAAGTAGGGAAACTCTTGCAGTTTGTCCATTTGAAAGTTCGAATATTTCCAAGTGCCTGCAACAAGGGGTCTAAGTGTGAATGGATCTTTATTCAAGCATTGATGTACCTAAGCACACCATTGTGTTGGCAATAAAGATGGGCTCTTTGATTCATCCTTGTAGCACTTGAGATTTATTTTCTTACGCATTTATTTTATTTTATTTTATTTTATGCACTTTACATTCATGTTATTAGCATAGCAATTCATTTTGATCAATTAAGCAAATCGATTAAATTACACAAGCACGACCCCTTCGAGCATACGTGTGCCACTTGGTAGCTTAGAAATGATTAGCATTTGACAGCCTAGTAGTGTTTGCACGAAGTTTAGGATGTGTCCGGGAAGTGGGAATGGTCACTTGTGTTATGCTAGATTAGACCATAATCTACTTAGCAATTAATTACTCTCACTTTCATTCTTATTTACTTAGATTTTATTTACTTTAATTGTTGATTATTTATTGTTTTCTATCTAGTTAATATTTCCTTTATTGCCATTTACACTTTCTGTTGCTAACGTGGAATGAGTACGACTTAATCACAACATTTAAGTGTAACTACTTGGTAACCTAGTAGTGTATCTAGTAGTGCTTAAGTAATGTGTGCTTGGAATTCCCAAAAGTAGTACACGAGGTCCAAGATGCATACAGATGATTAAGGAAAAATGCTCATTGCACGTGGGCTAACTTAGATTTTACTTTATGTTGCCTATTAGCTTAATCAAGATTGTTTCTCATTGTCTCTAGGAGTAGCCTAGTTTAGAATCACATCATACATCTCACTCTGGACTAAACCATATGTGACAAAGCAGATACTAGTCCAAGTGGGAAGACAATGAACTGTGATCAACGTATAACTATTTAGGTGCCACAACTAGTCTGTCTATGGAGTTTGACTGGATCACGCGTACACTCTCATATTCATATGGTTGAGCGTAGGGGTACCTTGCCGCTCATCATTGGTGCCGTTGCTAAAGACGATGCTAGTTACCTAGATTAGTTATATCATACAAAATCATTGTAATAGGGTATTAACAATAAATCTTTTAGACAAAGAAATTAAATTCAATTAAGTCACACACAATTCACAACAATGTCTCTTTCACAAGACAATGATAACACAACATCTAGCGAGGCAATTCATTGGAGAACCAACGAAGAAGTTTGGAGTACTCAATCTTATGTAGGAGTTTCATATGTTCATAAACATCCCAACGATACTTAAGGACTTTTGTCATCCAACTCAGACACCTCTAATGAAGATGGGACATCCCTAGAATGAGGGGGCCTGTAAGACCTAGGACCTTCTCAATGGGTAGCAGGAATACATCAGGGGATGATTGGGAGACTTACAAAAGTCATGACAAGTTTTTTAGTTCCCTCTCTTTCTCTGCTCTTTCAATGTCAGGTTGTGACACAAATGACTATTCCTCAAGGGGTCAACATAGAAATAAAAATCAAACCCATGGGCAAAATCAAGAATGCCAACATGAACATAGACAACATTGTCCCAACTCACAAACTCAAGACCTACTTAGTGACAATGAACCCCTGTTGGCCACTAAGAGCCTAATGCATATACAAGAGGCCGTTCGAATATCCACAAGCATCATAAGGAAAGCTGTCTACCTAGGCTTGATTTAAACAACTTTCCCAAGTTTTCAAGAGGCTATGATTTAGATCCACAACATCATTTACAAGCCTTCTACGATGCCTATGCATGGAGCGACATTGATACTAAACCTAGAAATAGGATAGAACACCATTCAACAATCAGAAAGAAGGGTTGAAGAAAATGAGGATAGGGGCACAACTACAAAATAGAAGTATCAATGCGATGTTTCCCTGTACGATCACCCAAAAGGCCAATGCCTAATCTTTTCACATCTACATGAGCATTGGGGAAGAATGTTACATCCAGATTTTGTACAAAAGTACATGGTTGGACGCATTCCTATTCCACAACTTTATGGGCAATCCTACAAATCGTACTATTCGTGGGAAAATTCTTACTGGCCTTAGTATTGTGCTCAACTGCTATGGCAAAACCCCTAGTTGTGGGGGAGGCCATCGCCAAACTAGCCACACCCTTCATACCATTTGAAACCAAGTGCTTATCATGTTTAACACACTATTTCTCCAACTAGATCAACATCCTCTACTTCACCTCATCGTTATCACTCTCCTGAGTATCATGAACCCATGCCCTCTCCTATGAGATCACCACCTCATATTCCTTATACTTCTCCTTGCTCTCAATGCTCTCATCCTTTACTTCCTCCTACATCACCACCAGTAGTACCAAAAGGTTTTGCACCACAGCACCAACCCATGAACATTACTTGTGCTACTATTATTAATAACAGTGGGAGTCCTCCACAATGTCGAAAGCGTTCTTTCTTTAGGCATGGCCGTAGAAAGAGATAGCACAGTTCTGAAACCATTGCATCCTCCAACTTAGAACAAGCCTAATACTATGATGCACCTTCCTCTTCAAACGCAATGTCTCCAATCACCTTATCTAGGCCTCCACCTCACAGTCCAACATCTAGTGAATTCACCAATGTGAAGGGACATACAGATCTATGCATACTGCCATCTAGTCAAGGGTGTAATAGTGGGTCAAATTTCCCTCATAATGTACACACATAATCTAACCTACCCCAGTATGCTTTCTATAATCAAGTGTGTGATCAACAATTTCTCTACCTAGCCACCATACTACCAATAGACACCCAATGGTTGGGGCATGATGGACCCCTAACATTTCATACATGCATGGATCTTATTCATCCACTTATTAATCCTAGCCATGACCAAATGTTTAGTCATGGGGGTCAACCCCCATTCTAATTTCTAGGATTCTTAAGTGTATTTTGACTTTTTGTTTGATACATTTTTTATCTTAAAACTTTTTGTTTTCATATTATTTGTTTTACATCTTTTTATTTTTCAAGATTATTGATCTTTCTAAGTTTTTGTTTTACACCATCATTAGTATATTTAATATTTCTTGGATACTCTTTCACTTTTTTTTTATATTTTCTTATATTTGGTATAATTCTATACTCTTTTTGCTAATAAGGTGCTAGGTACAATGGTAATGTGCTACTTGATGGTGGTGTGTTTCATTTGTAATTTGATTGTTGATGTCTAGTTTCTGACTTTGAATGTTGTTACTGATAACTGGGACATGGTTTCTTTTCATGTAATAGGCAGTGAGTCCACATCATCCATCCATCCACATACTCTATGGTTTTCCTTGTTTTGGAAGCATGTAGTCTCTTCTCCATTGATGCAACTCTAATAAATTGGTGACTTGTGCAGTTTCTGGAATTGGGAAGGAATCAAAGGTTTGGATAGGATGTGGCTTCAAAGGGATGCAATATTCTTTGTGCTTTTTGTTTTCCTGTGTGTAGGAGTGTTCTTGTAAGCTTCTCACCATTTTTTGTCATTTCATAATAGGAAGTTAAATAAGTCCTTGCATGGTGTGGTCCTCATCACAAAAAAGAAGAAGAAGAAGAAGAGAAAGATGAGGATTCAAAGCATACCCCTTGGACAAAATAAATGCAAAAAAATGCATGGTGTGGTTCCTATTCAAAAATAAAAAAACAAAAAAAACAAAAAGCAACAACATGGAAATTTCAAGCACACCCCTTAGACCAAATAAAATGGCTACAAGCACTAGTTATGAGACTTGCCTTGTCTCCTCTAACGAAGGCCCTTTCTCACTTCCTAATCTTCACTCCAATTTGGAATGGTGGCTATTTTGTGGGAGCATTCTTGTGTCTCAGGGGATGGACTTNGAGAGGTAGAAGAGATCCAATGGTCATGATCAATCTCCCACGAGTGATATGGTTGCATACTCTTTGNATCCTACCAAGTCAATTAATCACAAACTTTACAAGAGGTTGTATGTAACCATAATTAGGAACTCCATTCCATTTTCTTTGTCATCCATCTATGCTTTCCATATCTCACCTCACTGCCAATTTCATGTTTTGATTTAGTGTTCTGGTTTGATGTGTTGGGTTTCTCAGTCAGTTACTTTTGGGGTTTTTGCACTTAGCTTTCCGTAATCATTAATCATCCATGGAGCCCACAAACTCCTTGGTTTGAAGTTATGCAAGGGCATAAAAGGCCTGTGTCTGCTTTGGGAAGGATCCACTTGCATATCTTTTGGTTTGGTTAAGTTAAGTTCTTTACCCTTAGACATTGTTACAATCAAATTATTTTTATTTTCACCATCCATGTCATCCAAATTGTATGCACCTTCACAACTATTTGTAATGAATTCCTTTTTATTGTTGTGAATACCCTCTTTCCACTACTCCTTGTGTCAAGATTTTTCTAAATTGTATGGATTACTTCTCTTATTTAATCCATTCGTCAGTCTTTCCACTAACAATATGAAGCAATCAATCTATTAGAATCACAACTTGGCTAGATAAAATCACTGATGAGACAAGGTATTCAGCCATTATTTATGTATTATATATACTAATCCTTGGTTTTGTTGTGATTGCAATGGGAAGCATGGACTAGAAGTAGGACTGTTGTTACGAAAGAGTATGCAACCATATCACTCGTGGGAGATTGATCATGACCATTGGATCTCTTCTACCTCTCCCTCATTCTTTTGTTGCCAAGAGGGGTTGGATGTCCTTTGGATCCATTGGTGTTCTTTCTTAATTGTCATGAACACCAATTTTGTACATAATTATAATATTGTATGCTTGGGCACTTCTATATTTGTCTGTTTTTCTCTGTGTCACTCTGCATGTCAGTCAAATAAGTCCACATCCCCTTAATATATTTGGTAAAGAACTTGTTTCCTTTCTTCTGTACTTAAGGACAAGTTTTCATTTAGTTGTGGGGGCATGATGAAGTAGTT
>MNCI01004224.1:3533-20932 GCA_015680685.1 Gnetum montanum | reverse complement strand
ACTAAACCATACGTGACAAAGAAAATATTAGTCCAAGTGGGAAGTTAGTGAACTACGATCAACGTATAATTATCTAGGTGCCACAACTAGTCCATCTGTGGAGTTTGATTGGATTGCGCATACATGCTCGTATTCATATGGTTAAGCATAGGGGTACTTTGCCACTCATTAATGCACCCAAGTGTTGCTTATATAGGCTGGTGTGCATCCCATGATATTGTTTATACAATAACATATGGTGAGATATGATAATATATCTATGACATCATAGATACGATATCATAACTATGATATTATTGACTTAAAATTTTTGGATTTATCATACTCCCACGACTAACTCATCCTTGAGTTAAAATAGAATGAGGATGGAGTTCCTTATAAAATTAGGAGATAGATTTATATGACACTAACTTTTATACATATGACTCTCTAGTGCCACATTGAAGTTTACAAAAATGAACATATGATATGATAATTTTGACAAAAAAAATGAAAAAAAAAAAAAATCTAGTAAGGTTGAGTGTATCCTTATGTTGTTCCGAGTGGAGGTGGCTCTTCCATAGGTTTTTTTCCCTTGTTACCAAGCTTCTTGAATTAGTATTTGTTCAAGAGTAATTGTAACTTTTCTTCTTCTGTTCTTGGATGGTGGACTGTCCATGTTGATGAATTAATGTTTGATGGATTTGGCATGTTTCACAGACATGGTAGTTGCAAAAACATCTAATTGGCTTTAACATACCACACTGCAAGTTGTTGTCATTCTTCTTCAAAATCTTTGGCCTTTTTTCTGAGTTCATGATAGCATATTAATCTTCTAGCTAGATTTTCTACTACATCCTTTTGCCCCTTGTAGCCAACCTTAACTACTTCTAGTTCTGAATTTGCTACTTGAACTTTTTATAGAGCATTTTTCTATCTACAAACTCCTTTTCATGTAAAGCATAAGTGACTACTACTTGCTATTCTAGTTCATTTCTAGGCTTTCCTATTGTTAACATGGCCAAGTTAGCATAATAGAGGTTTGCTAACACCATGTATTCTTTCAAGTCTTCTATTTGCAAGTCTTTATTTTTCACTTTTTCTTGATAGGCCTAGGCCATGCTATCCAAGATAGGTTGCCAATTAGGATTTTAGGCTACAATAGAACTAATTTTGGCCTTTTCCATCTGGATCTCTTTCTCATTTATCTATTTATACATGCCCACTTGGTCCCAAAAGTGTTCTTTGAGCCTTTCATGTTTCTTGGTCCCATTTTTCCATGTGCTGATTTTAATAGTTGACTTCTATCTAATGATGTGTACCTACTTCGTAGAGAGAGTTCTATTTTCTCTTGTAAGGTGGCTGATATCTTGGTTGACCCTTATCAATTGCTTTCTCAACTGATGGTTACTTTCTTCTAGAGTGTTTTTTTTGCTTTTCTACTATGATCAACCTCATGTTGTCTACAATGAGTTATTTATTTTCTTCTTGTAAGGTAGCAAGTGCTTTGGCATGGACATATGATTGGGCTTCATCTACTAAAGCATTCTATACTACCTTTTCTTTCTCATCTACTATATCTTTGCTGCTTTTAAGAAGAAAATTAATTTGGTTAGTTTTGAATTTTGCTATCTGATCTAGTGCTATGAACTAAGTTGGCTTTCTCTTTTTTTGCTGTTAGGGCTACAAGCTCTTCTTGTAATCTATGAAGCTCATTCTTAGAATTTTTTGTCCTAGTTTTGGCCATGATTAATTTTCCTTTAGTGGTAATCAATTTAGATTGTGTTGTAGTGATATCACTAGGAATATTAAATAGATTTGTCATAACTTGTCCTACCTATAGTAGTCTATCCAACAAATCTTCATGTTCTGCATGAGTCATAGAGGTACCAATTAGCATTTGAGCATCTTTAGCTCCAAAAATATTAGTTGGTTGCACAATGGATACATTAATGATTCTTTAATGTGATCTATGATCACTTTTATGGCTCTTGCTGCATCATGGTGTTGCATGACCACAATTGTGGCTCCTTCTTCTGATTCAAGCACCACTTGGAATGATGTGGCATTCCCAGAAATCTATTGCAACCATTGGGCCTCTCCTCCTAATTGCAATGATATCTATCCACTAGCAAGATTGGTTGAAATGGTTGGCCTGACTACATCATTAATTACTTTGAATAAATTGGCCTCTTCTCTAGTTCCCCAACTAATAGTTTTTTGCAATTTGTTATAGATGAAGCATTAATGATCAGTAATCTTGTGGTGGTGGTGGTAGAACTTGTGGTTACTGCTATTGTTGTCTTGTGGGTTGGGTAGTCTTCTCAATGCTGGTTGTTCTTCTAATTTGTCTTTTTTGGGAGGCACTAGCTTAAGCATTTTGGCATAGGAAGCATTTTGTGCTTTCCTCAATGCATCATTTGCTTACCATTGGATACTTGCCCATTTACATATCTTTTGGATATGGTAAGGAAATGGAAGTGTTAACTTCCCTACCTTCTTTTCTTCAAACTGCCTTTGGATTTCTATGAAGTAGAGGTGAGTGATGTTTGCATTGAATTTTCCAATTAATATTACACTCCCTCTGGTCACATATGGAGAGATTCAATTCAATATTTTGGTAGGAAATAGGTGATAAGAGCCAATTTTTATATAAATATTTTCTTATATAGTCAATTCACTATATTCTTTATCTTCCTTACCATATGCCTGCTATAGCCACAGGTTTCTGGCATCTGTGTTAGATCTGGTTGATATCTATATCACCTTTGCTCCTTGATTAGGCACATTCAATACCTCTATAATTACCTTTAATTAAGTAAGATATTAAGATTCTTTTGATTTTGACTATAGCATTAGCTTCTCAATTTTGCCAAAAATGGAGTGTTTCTCTTAGATATCATTCTCCATTTTTTGTTAGAGTAGGCCACAAAGAAGATGACTGAAGTTAGGCCTTAACAGCTTTTGGAGAAAATTCCAAGAATGGACCAAAGTTAAGTTCCATAATTATTGTCGACGTGATGGATTTTTCCTAAATAGACTAAAGGCATTCAGGTGATAGTATAGGTTGTTGTCCCTAGATAGGTGCTGGTGGAACATCCACTTCTACTTGAGTAGATTACTTTGTGGTAGGAGTTTGTTGATGAATGTTGAAGGATTGTGCTTCCTACTCTCCTTGTTCTATTTGCAAATTTTTCTTGCTTGCTTGTCCTCTTCCATGGCCTCATGGTCTTTTGCTTACCAGTTGTGGGAGTTCTCCTTATGCTCCTCTTTTCGAGGCCATCTACAATTAATCAAGGGTTTGGAATTATTAGAATATTCTTATAAATGAGCAACAATTTAATACCTTACTCATACCCTTAGTTATATCAAGTTCTTAGTTCATTATGATTGTATAGTTAAAATATTTTCAATAACAACCCCATTAGTACTTTAAATGAGTGGTATGATCAATTAGAAGTCTTCTTAAGTGGTTTTGGCTTTAAAATGAGTGATTTACTTTAAAAATTCTTAATATGTTTCCTTAAAATTACCCTTATAATACCTTATAGTTGTCATCAATTTTGAAAAAAATTGACTCACATTTTCCTTACTAGCACCCCCCACGACTAAGATGATTACTTCGAAATCATGTAGATTTGAAAATCACATGAATTGATGCAATAATAAGCAAGTTATGGGCACTAGAGGTTGGAGTGTTAGAGCTCTTAGGTATAAAGAAAAATTAGCAACAACTCCCTTCTTATGAAATTTAGAAATAAAATTTTTTTTCTAACTCCTTAGCACTATATATAGTTTTTATAAGTGCGATATTGTAGATACGACATCATAGATGCAAGATTGTAGGTTCCTGCAATATTGTAGATATGATGTCACCATAGAAAAATCAAAATTTTTGAATGTTTTTCTTGAAAAAAATTAAGTCCCATAGGATAGTTGGAAGATATGCATCATGTTGAAAGGGTCTTCACATCAAGATAATGCTTCAGTTGCAAAAAATAAGCATTGAAAGTCTATGATTAAGGAATCTTGAACTATAAGAGTATATGAGGTATTGATGGAATGGATGAGAAAGAAAACATTGTTGTGTTATTGGAACATATAGTGTGAATGATATGGAAAGTTTTATTACTATTTATTGGAATTGGAAGGCTCAAGGTGATGTGGAATCACTTGGCAAGTATAAGAGACAATAGTTATACAAGTGGGTCCTTCCCAAAGTAAGCTCCAATCCTTAATGCCCTTGTATAACCATGCTTAAAAGTGTTCTTAGGAACTTAAGGAGTTGAGGTAACACATATCTGTTTAGCAAAACACACATATTAGTACCACGAAATTGGGAAAATAACACTATGTTACACAAAATCATAAGTTATGATTATTCAAACAATGAGATGATATGGTTTTAGAAGGAATTGTAGAAATCAGGACATGAGGTGTCTTACCATAATTATAATAAATTCTTATGTTTTATTAGTGGTTAAGGTAATCATTAGCCTTTCTGTCCAAGATTCAAACCAAGTCTAGACCACATTCTAGTGACATCACATCATTTCATCTCTTGAAATTACAACTGTGAGACTATCAATGTTACAAAGAGTATTGTCACTTGGGCGTATTGTCCAAGGGAAATGTTTATTCATGGAACTTTATTTTTATTTTTACATTTCTAAGAAGTTGACTACCTTCAAGCATGGGTAACATGTTTTTCCATTGGAACCCCCAGAAATTTATTTTGTGCTCTTTTATTTGTTAACTATGTCAACCTTTTTAAGGTAGCACTTATTTTACTCTCATTCTCATTTTTCATTAGATCTACAAGGATATAATATAACCTTAGTAACATGATAGAAGTTTACAAGAACAATCCAAAAAGAATCCACAAGTCCCTTGATGTCACACCCTTTTCATTCCAGTTGGTTATTCACTTTTCTATCTAGGCATAATGATCAATAGTTTATTCTTAGTTTGATGATGGAAAGAATATAATTATGGCCATGATAAGAACCTATTATTAATGGAATGGATGGATGGATGGTTTGGGCTCATTGTGCAAATAATCAATCTCTTATGACTTGATAACATAGGGAAATTTTCACCTGATTGGGCTACATCTTGCCTTTATTTAATTGTATTTTATGAATGATAAAAAATTATTTACAAAGGGGTTTGGAACAAAGTATAAAAGAAAAGAGAAAGATGGTAAAAAATTATGAAAAAGTATAAAGAGGGAGAAATGTTAAATAATTGAAAATTATTAGAAATGTGAAAAATTGAAGAAATGATAAAGTATAAAAGAATGAGAAAAATATAAAAGAATGTGAAAAATGAAAGAAATTGTAAAAAAAAAATTAGAAAAATCACTTATTAATTCCTAAGTCATGATAGGATGTCTTCCCCACAACTAAACTCTTGGGCAAGTGTTCAGAAAATGGAAGATAGAATAAGTGGAAGACCAGTGAGTACTCATAGTATGGTTTGACTTGTTGGATGTTAACAAGGATAAGCTTATGTAGGCTAGATGGGTGATGAATATGTAAGGCACTAGATAGGTAAGTGGCATGTACCATGTATGGTCCCTTCCAAAGTGTTCGAAATTTACCCTTTTGGGGTAAATGACTAGGATTGTAATAGAGGACCTTGTCGCTTGATTGTATGGTCACATTTCTTATCTATGAATCGTGCCTAAGCTTGAAATAGTGCATGTGGACTTCACTACCCATATGTGCTACTTGTTATTTTCATCGAAAATATTTAGATTCATTAGACATTCCTTTTCTGCTAAACTCACATTAAGGTCAAGTTTACTAGTAGTAACTAAAGTGTGAAGCTTTGCCTAGATTGGAAGTGTTGGTAACTTTCCATAGAGTAACTCATATGGGGTGTACCCTATAGGTATTTTCTAGTGTGTTCTATAGGTCCATAGAGCATTGTTTAATTTCATACTCCAATCATGTCTAAACCTTCTAACTATCATTGTAATTATTCTAGTAATTTCATGGTTAGTGACTTTAGCTTGATCATTTGCTTGGGGATGGTATGATGTTGTTAATTTATGGTTGATCTTGAGTTGTTGCATCAGTTTCTTAAAGGTAGCACTAGTGAAGTAGGTCCCATTTTCTAATATTAGCATTATAGGTACTCCAAATTGATTTACCACATATTGTTGGACAAACTTGACAGTCATTTTTGCTATACAATCTTTACTATTGTTGTCTCTACCTACTTTGTAAAATAATCCATAGTCATAATAATGTATGCTTTTTCGATTGACATCGATTGAATAGGTTCCATGAAATCAATTTCCCAAATATCAAAAGGTTCTAGTGGCTGTATCCAATGTTATAGTTCTTCATGTCTGGTCATAATTCCTCCATCTCTTTGGCAACATTCACATGATTGGGCAAAAGTGTGCACATCTCTAAATAGAGTAGGCTAGAAGTAGCCTACCATCAATAATTTTAAGTGTTATTCTATGCACTACATAGTGGCCACCACATAGACCTTCATGTGCATCTTGTAATACACTTTATTAGTTGTGATCAAGTATAGACAATCTAACAAGCCAATCTACACAAATTTTGTACAAGTTGCCATTTATTTCTATGTATTAGTTAGCTTTGTGAAGGAATTGTTCATGTTGTTTTCTATTCCATTCAATAGGAAGCTCTTGTGTGGTGAGATACATCAGGTACTCTACAGTCCATGGCTATTTTGTGAAACTTATAGCCTTTGCTATTCTAGTGAAGATGTCCTCATTGGAAAATTGGTTTGATAAGGGTTCTACTTGGTTGTTTGTGTTCCATTTCAACCTTGATAAATGATCAGCTAAACCATTCTCTATCCTTATTTTATCAATCATTATGATGTTAAACTCTTGAAGAATAACAAGCCATCTTATCACTCTAGGATTGACCATTGGCTTATTCATTAAAAATCAAATGGCACTATGATCAGTGTGGACATAGATCTAGTAATCGAGCACATAATGTTTGAACTTTTCAAGCTCATACACCATGACCATCAACTCCTTTTTAGTTGTGGTGTATTTTAATTATGCTTTAGTGATGCTCTTGCTAGAACAATGTATGTAGTATGGTCTCTTTTAATAATCAAGTTGTGTCAGTATTGCACCAAGTGCATAATTGAAGGCATTAGTCATAATGTGAAAAGGCCTTGACCAGTTTGGGGCTTGAAGGATTAGTGTGTTATCTAAATAATGTTTTAAAGCTTTAAATGCCTTTTCACATGACTTATTCCATTCAGGTGCATCCTTCTTTGTGAGTTCTACCAGCAGTTTGGCTATTTTTGAAAAGTTTTCAATAAATCTTTTGTAGTATCCTGTATGGCTAAAAAGGATCTTACATATTTTACTATCTATGGCCTTTAAATGTTATCTTGGATGAATTTGATTTTTTAAAGATATACCTCTATACCTTTTTGGGAGATTTTGTGTCCCAGTACTATGCCTTCCTAGACCATAAGATAGCCCTTCTGCTAATTAAGCTTTAGATCAGTTTCAACACATCTTTTAAGTACTTGCTCGAAATAGTGTAGGGCTCCTTCGAAATCTAGCCTGTATGTCAAGAAATCATCCATAAAAACTTCAATCCCATTGCCTATCTACTTTTGGGAGATGCTTAAAACTAGTCTTTGGAAGGTTGCTGGTGCATTGCATAGATCAAAAAGCATTTTCTTGTAAGCAAACATTTCCCATGGGCTAGTGAATGTGGTTTTCTCTTGGTTCTCTGGTGCAATGTGGATTTGATTGTATCCACTGTACCCATTGAGAAAACTATAGAACTAATGTCCTAAAATTGTATTCAAGACTTGATCAACAAAGGACAATGGAAAATGATCCTTAAACATGGCTAATTTCAATAACTAGAAGTCTATGTAGATGCACCATTTGCCTTCCTTCTTTGGAACTATTACAAAGGGCTTACCCATTTACTATTTGCAATTGGATAAAAGAATTCTACCTTTAGCAAATTTTCCAATTCTTGCTTGACTACCTTAAGTTTAGGATTAATTCTTCATTAAGATTGGCATTTTTTTTGACTATAGGATTAATGTAGATCTAGTGTTCATAGATTCATGGATCAATTCATGTGATCTCATCATAAGACCATGCTAATGCTATGGGCCATCTGTTAAGCACTTCCAATAGTGTTCCTCTTTGTTCCTTTTCTAGGTTGACATTGATAATTACTAGCTTCTTGTTGCTCAGAAATGTGTATTCTAATGTTGTTGGTAAAGTCTTCAATTCCAACAGTTCTAGTTCCATTGTGTCTTGGATTTTCAAGTGTCTCCAATTTGTTTCTTCCTCTTGATTATTCTGAGGGTAAGAGTGTATTTTTCTTAATATTTCTAGCTTATCTATTTCTACTATGTAGGTACTGATGATTTATTCTTCTAGTTTCATGTACTTATTAGATTGGGTTTCTTTGCTAGTAATTAGCCACTGGGTGCCCTTTTGTTGGGTGGCTATTGAATACAAGTAATTTTGTAGACAACTTGTTTGTAAGCATTGATTGCATGCCTTAGTCTCTTTTCATTTAATGGCCCAAATTCTTTGCATGCAATTGCACCCATGATCACTGTATGTGATACAAGAAACCCATCATTTGTGTATGATTCTGGCTTCATTTTCCTTGGAAATTTCCAAGGATAAATCACGAATTCCAAGCTTAACATCCATGGTGCTAAGTCAAGCTATTCCCATGATAATTGGAATCTCTTCCTTATTTTTCTCTAATGAATTACTAGAATTAGTGAGATAGGACTAGTCATTAATGGTGGTAATGACATCATCCACTTGGCCAAGTGAAATTATGATTGACTTGTCTATAAGCTCTAAAAAAATGTTACTTTTCTTTAGTCGTGGAAGGTTCTAGGCTTGGTACATGTATTGAGATATCAAATTTACTCTAGACCTAGGATCCAAGAGAGCTTTGTATGGCTTTTGTCATGCTATTTGGAGATAAATCAAGGGACTTCCTAGATCAATTATTTTCTATGAAAGTGCCCTTGCCTTGATCCAATGGGTCACTATTTTTGTGAGCATGATATTTTTGATGCTTGGACCTAATGAAGGTAGAAGCTTATCACATTGGGAAGGATTTGATGTGGATGGGATGAAGTTAGATGTGTTCCCCATTTGCTGAGTCTTCTTTAGGCTTGTTTTGAAGAATGATCATTTCTTGAGTTGAGACTCATAAGTAACATTTCTCTCATATGTATTAATTGTGCTTGTAGTGCTTTTTGGCTAAAGTTGTTATGGCAAGTTGCCTTGCATAACAAGAAGTGGCACTAGGGGCATAGGACTAAAGTATTGAGTAGCAGGTCCAATTGTTGGTGGGTGCACATATAAGTTGAAATCAGTCTTAGGTAGCATTGATCTGTGGTATTCTACTAAATAGTATTGTGGTGTATGAACATTTGCATGATCAAGCAAGACCAGATGCTAGACATAGTATCCATAAGGATCTTGTTATTGATATGGATACTGTTGGTGTGGTGGTGGCATGACCCATGATTGTGGTTGTTGCCACTATTGATGATGGTGCTCTTGCGGCTACAACAAGGCTCCACTAGGATAGTACATTAGTTGAGGTTGTTATCTATAGCTATCTTGAGGATAAGGTAACCGTTTGGGCATTTTCTTTTAAACAAATTTAAGTTCATATGCCCTAGTTTCATGCAAATGTACCATGACTGCACAACATTCCTTAGGATGTTCATACTAACACATGATGAAACCTTTATCATCTATGGAGCCAATGTTTGTGTACCCAGCTACTGAAGTAACTTTGCCCTTTTGTCCAAGTTCCTTCTTCTTCTTTTTATCTCTACCTCTATTGAGTTCTTTTTCTGCTTTCTCCTCCACAATCTTTAGTTTTGTTGTACATAATTCATCTACTGAATCACACATTTTCACTACCTATGTTACTACATCAGCAATAGATTTCTAAATTGGTAGCATCTCTTTCCTGATGACCTTGTGATGAGTGGCGAGATACCCCTACATTCAACCATACGAACACGAGTGTTCTCATGTGCGATCTGGTTGAACTCTGCAGACGGACTAGTTGTGGCACCTAGATCATTATCCTTAGGTTACAGTTTGCTGTCTTTCCACCTGGACTAGTATTATATTTGTCATGTATGGTTTAGTCCAGAGTGAGGTGTATGATGTGTTCCTAATCTAATGCTACTCCTGAAGGCAATAGAAAGAGAATATTAACTAAGCTAAGCTAGGGGAGAAAGGGTAAGAGAATCTAATCTAGCCTAAGTGCAATGAGCATTTGTTCCTTGATTATTCGTACACATCTTGGACTTCGTGCAAAACTACCACTGGGATTACCAAGCACAGATCCTAGGTATGCTACTGGGTTACCAAGTAGTCAAACTTAAATGCTCATAATCAAGTCGTACTCATTCCGCATTCTAAGATAAGTTTAAGGGTAAGAGAAACTAATTAGGAAAGAAGTAAATAACAGTTAAATAAATAAATAAATCAAGTGAATGCTACAATGAAGAAGTAATCTCGATCTTTATTGCTGGTCATGTGCGTGTCCAAGTACGTCACACTCGAATAAAGGATGCCATACAATTACATTTACCACACTGTGGGCAGACATGGGAAAATAATCTATCTCTGAAGGGATCAAACTGCCAGAGTTTTTCTACAATCTAACCTATTTATTTCAAACAAGGGAGAGTCATTTCTTATTTATAGACATTGCGGTGGACTGTGATATCGTGTACACGATATCGCAGGGGAAGACGCGATATCACGAGGGATGCGATATCACGGCCCATGCAATATTTCGTCCCATCATACCCCCATGACTAAATAAAAACTCATCCTAGAGTTACAGTGATTACATAGTGGATAGGTATGGGATTATTAGATGGAAAAAGAAATGGGATGATGCTGCAGTGTGGGAAGAAAACACGACACACAAAATATGCTAGAACTACAAAAATTTGAAACTCATGTAGTTCCTGGTGGCGGTGGCTCCTCCATTGGTGCCTTCCCTTTGTCTTGTGCTCCAAGCTTTGAGGCTTGATGGTGCTGAAGTATGGCTTGGAGTTTCTCCTCTTCAGTCCAAGGGTCTTGTGCCATCCATGCTAATGTTCCAATGTTTGACGGAGTCGGCACCTCCCACAGATAGGGTAGTTGCGGGAACATCTGGTTGGCCTTGACATACCAAGCTGCGAACACCCATCATTCCTCCTCATAGGCTCTAGCTTTTTTCTTGTATTCATGAAGGTCTATTAGTCATCGAGCCAAGTTAGTTGTGACATCCTTCTATCCTTGGTAGCTAGCTTTTAACACCTCAAGTTCAGAATTTGCAACATCTAGTTTTTCCACTAGCTTCTTGTGCTCCGCAAATTCTACTTCGTATTTGATGTGGGTGGTTGCTACCTGCTACTCAAGCTCTAACCTCAGGTGCCCTGCTATTAACATGGAAAGGTTGGAATATCTTAGGTTTGCCAACTCCATGTACTCTGTCAAGTCTTGGATCTGCAGGTCCCAGTTCTTAACTTCCGCATGGTGGGCGAAGGCATATGTGTCCAATATGGTCTGCCAATTAGTGTGTTGAGCACTGATAGTGTTGATTTGGGCCTTGGCCATATGGATCTCCTTCTCTAGGATTTGTTTGTACATCCCCATCTGATCCTGAAAGTGCTCCTTTAGCTTTTCATTTCATTTAGCCTCATTCTTCCACACGCTTATCTCAATCACCGACTTTTGACGAATGGCGTGTACCTCCTCCATCGAGAGGGTTTGATTTTCTCTGGCTAAACGGCTTACATCTCGATTGACCTAGATAAATTATTCTCGTAATTAATGAAAGTGTTCATCGAGAACATTCTTTTAATTTTCTACAATGGTCAACCGAAGGTTATCAGTTGCAAGCTATTTGTTTTCTTCCTATAAGGCTTTAAGTGCCTTAAGATGCACATGGGTTTGTGCTTGTGATGTAGAGACATCCCAAATAGCCTTCTCCTTTTCTTCCACCACCTTCTTATTTTTTACGATTAATTTTGTTAGTTGCTCTATTCTAAAATTTTCTAGCTGGTCTGCAGGAACAAATTACAGAGGGTCCAGTTGTGCTGCTTATAAAGTCACGAGTTGCTCTTGTAACTTCTGCACTTTAGCTTCAGTATGCTTGACCCTTACTTCTATTAAGATCAACTTTCCTTTTATGGAAATGAGGTCTGATTGAATTTTTGTTACATCCTGAGGGATGTCAAACAGGGACGTCATTACTTACCCTGTTTGAAACAATCAATCAAGCACATCCTCATGTTCTGCAGGAGTCATTGAGGTTCTGGCCAGAGTTTGAGCATCCTGTGCTCCTGAGAGATCTACCGGTGGCACAACAGGTACATTGAAGGATTCTTTGATGTGGTTTGCGACCACTTCTGTGGCTCCCACGGCATTTTGGTGTTGCATGACCACCACAGTGGCCCCTTCACTAGTCTCTAACTGCACCTAGAAAGATGTTGCGTTTCCTGAGATCTATTGTGACCATCTACTTTTTCCTCATCTTATTTGAATAGACACTTCCCCCTTTGTGCGATCTAATGAAATAGTAGGCTACCTAGCATCATTGATGACATGGAAGAGGTTTGCGTCATCACAACTTCCCTAACTGATCGTCTTAGTGATGGCCCTAAGATGGCTCATCAACAGTCTGTAGTCTTGCGACGGTGGCAAAAAATCCTGGCCTATGCTAGGCCTTGCTTCTTATTGTTAGCTGGGACCTGTGGCTGGAGGTTGAGTGGGTCCAATCACCTATTCTTCTTCTTGTTTGGGTCCCAGCTCCTTGCCAGTGCTTTTTCTTGGAGATTGCGCCTTTAGCAATTCAGCATATGAAGCAGTCTGGGCTTTTCAAAGGACATCATTGGTATATCCCCAAATACTAGCACGTCGGCAAATATTTCTGATGAGATAAGGGGAAGGCAATGCCATCTTCCCTATCTTCCATTCTTCGAACTACCTTAGGATCTTCGTCAAATATAGATGGGGTAGGTTAGCGTTAACCTTTCCCATCAACATTGCACATCCTCTAGCTGCATACGTCGATATCCTTTTTAAGCCCTTTGTGGGGAAGAGGTGATATGTTCCAATTTTAAAGTAAACCCTCTCTTCCATTGTCAATTCACCAAAAGCTTTATCCCTGCCATAAGCCTTCTCCAACCAATCCTTTGGCACATCAGGGTCTGCATGAGTAGATAACCGAGCAACCTGGGGCCCTGTATTTGGAAGGTTTAACACTTCTGAAATGGCCTACACAGAGAAGTCAACTATCACACCACAAATATTAATAGTGGTTCCTTGCTCCCTATTGTACTAGAATTGGTACGTCTCTCCTAGGTACCAGGCACCACTTTCAGAGAGGATAGGCCATAAGGGAGATCCTTTAAGGTGATCCCTAATGGCCTTAGAAGTGAACTCTACAAATGATTCAAAGTTCAATTCCAAAATCACCGCAGCGAATGTGGACTTCTCATGGATGGCTTGAACACAATCTTGGGGCAATGCGAGTTGTTGTCCCAGTTCAGGCACTACAACAACTCCTCCTTCTATCTGCCTGGACCATCTGGTAGGAGGTTCATCTTGATGAATGCTGAATGATTGCTCCTCCTGTTCTACATGTTGTCTGATAGGTCTTTATCTTCCACCTATTCGAGCTCGTTTACTTCCACCTTGGGTAGGACCTTCCTATTATCCACGTTTCAGGGCCATCTGCAATCACATGGGCCAAGCGTTAGTAAGGTCCTTTTTGAAGTTAAGTTATACCTTACTTCTTGCCTTAATTAATGATCTTATGTTATCACATGTGAAAGTGCTCAAAATTTTGTAATAATGAGTCCTGTGACTTAGGTGGATTCCATTTTAGTTTCCCGGTATACCTAGGGATTAAATGATTTTTAGGCATAATTATTCTAAGTGTTAGAGTTAATTACCCTAAATGATGTCCTTTGGGCAATGAAAAATTTCAAAAAACTTAAGCACTTTTTAGCAAGTGTCCCTCCCCCACGAATAAGTTGAACACTCCGGGCTCAAGCAGGTTCAAACAGAATTAAAATCGGAGTACCAGAAAGCGAGATATGAGGAAAAAAGCAAGGGTTACTCAATCGCAAGTCGCATAGACAAATTTCAAAAATTCCCCCCATGTGGATGAAAAAATGATGCTAAGTGTGGTGGGGGTGACCTATTTATAGGCGGCGGGAATGTGATATCATGTACGCGATATCTTGTCCCTAGTGATGTGAGACACCATGAAAATACTGACTTTTTAAATGATTTTCTTGAAATTAACATTGGAAATTGAGGACATTGGCTATCATCAAGGAGTTATAGGGTAATGTCATTAATTCAAAAGGCACCATTAATGATAAGGGTGTGGATTTGATCAATAAAACCTTAGGTGATAAGAAAAAGGGTATGTAATGGTACATTGGAACGTTGACATTTAGAGGGATAATAGTAGGGAAAGAAAATTATGAACAATACACTGAGGGTAATAAATGGTGTGTGAGAGCTGTGTCATAAGTGAAAATTAGAAAAGATTACACAAGTGGGTCCTCCCCAAAGCAGGTTCCAACCTATAATGCTGTTGTGTAACCACACTTAAAGTGTCTGTGGGCACTAGAAGGGTTAGATGTAATCTGCACTAACTCCACAAAACACACGCATGTAAATATCACCAAAATGAGATGAAAATTCTATGCTACATGGGACACAAGCTACAATTATACAAACAGTGAGATGAGATGAAGTATAGAAGGGATCGTAGTGATTGGGACATGAGGTAATTGACCCAGGACATAATAAATCCTGTGTGTAAAGCATGATTAATGTGTCATTAACCCATTATTCCAAGATTAGGACCAAGTCCATTCCTCTAATCAGTGACATCACATTGTTTCATCCCATGATGAGCAACTATGATAGTACCATAAAAACAAGGCATATGATCACTTGGCGTTTTGTTCAAGGGAGGAGTGATTTTTGTTTTGTGCCACTTTGTTTTTCTTTTTCTTTTCTCTTTCTCTTCTCTTTTTTCTTCTTCTTTTTGAATACTAAATCTAGAGAACTCACCAACCTTCAGGCATGGGTGCATGTCTTTCCAGTGGTATCCCCTAGCACAACATTAATTTTTGAGTGTCCTTTTGATTACTCTTACTCTCATTTTTCATTAGATCTACAAGGATCTTAGTACAACCATGTTGCATGATAACTCCCATAGACGTCACAAAAAAGAATCCGCAAGTCCCCTTGATGTCACACCCTAATATTCCCTCTTGGTCCATCCTTCTTCATTCTAGGTACAATGAACACAAAATTAATTTTAAGTTTTTAAAATGTCAAGAATATCACTGTACCCTCGAACAGAACCTCTTTATTTGTAGAATGGATGAGTGGCTGTAATGGGCTCACTGTTCCAAATAATTGATCACTCGAAACTTAATAACATAGAACACACCTCAACAAATGATCCACATGAGTGTTTTATTTGTAGATGAGATTGAAACACCACAAAAATCTTTGAGTTTAGCATCTGTCTGACAAGAAGAAGATCCCCATGACCCACGGGTGGCTTCGGTTACATTTGAAGTTACGCAGGGCAATCTTGAAAATCGTAGCATCCGGTTCTAAGTGTTGTGCCAGCGTATACGCCCCAGCGTATACGCCCAGCTTTAAACCGGGGTGTGCTAGCGTTTACGCCCAGCGTCTACGCCCAACATCTACGCCTAGCTCTCTAGCGTACACGCCCAGGTACGGCAGATGCACACGTCCGACGACAAGATCTCCAATGGCAACATGAAGATTACATTGAAGAGCAAGGATTGAAGCAAGTGGACATCCTTCGGCGTATACGCCCAACATTCACCAGCGTATACGCCCCAACGTATACGCCAGCATCTATTCGTCTATGCCCAACGTACACGCCCAACGTACACGCCCAGCGTATACGCCGGCTTGTTGTAACGTATACGCCCAACGTATACCATGTTTCTAAATTGTAACGCCCGGTCTATACGCCACGTGTCTCCCCGTCCAATTTTCCCAGTAACCCTACCCTTATAAATAGCCCAGTTTTCCGCATTTACGGGGTCCGCAAAAATTTACCAGAGCAGACCCAGAGCAATTACACTGCAGAAACCCCCTTATGCTCACGCTTACGCTGGAAGTCCTGTACGCTGAGCATAATCCACGCTCCGCCTACCGTGTCAGCCGGCTGCATCCCTCCGTCCACCAGGGCTTTACGTCCGCCTTGTGTCCCTACACAACTGCGTTAGACCGGTGCACAACATTTTAACTCTATAATCTACTGTTCACGTTTACTGCAAGTTCTTTTACAGTTTTACGTCAATTTGGCCCACGCTTCGTTCACGCCTGCTTACATTTACGCTCCGTCTGCGTCTGTGTATGCCCACTGTTTACGCCGTTCACATCTATTTACGCCCTTTGTATTTGTTTACACTGTTTACGTTGTCAACGCCTGTATACGCTTACGCTGAGCTATATCTTTTTACGCTGTTCACGCTCAACGTCGTTTACGCCCCTCTATGCTTACGCTGTCAGCGCTTGTTTCTCCGTCTACGCTCTGTTTTACACATAACCCAGCGTATAACACTTCGGTGGCGCTCGGGGAAGTCCTTGTTTGATCTGCGTGCGGACCATCCAAGGCACTCTGCCTTCGTCCACTCCAGCTCGTCCTCAAGCGGAGGCAGGGTCGACTGTGCTAGTACGCTGATCTTTCGGTGCCTGTAACGTTCCAGCCTCGCACCGATGATTTCGTTCGGCACAGTTTTTGGCGCTAGAAGGAGGGCCCTTCACGTCTACGCTCATCAGCGTCTTAGCTGCCCTGTTCAAATCTGACTCAGTGTTTACGCTGTCGATTCTTCAACATCTGGACACAAACCCTAGCGTATACGCTACACGCTTACGCCAGCGTTTACGCTGCACCCAAAACCTAGTGTATACGCTACACGCTTACGCCAGCGTTTACGCTGCACCCAAACCTTAGCGTATACGCTACACGCTTACGCCAGCGTTTACGCTGCAGAAAAACCCTAGTGTATATGCTACACGCTTACGCCAGTGTTTACGCTACAAACAAATCCTAGCGTATACGTTACACGCTTACGCCAGCGTTTACGCCGGATACTTGGCCTGTAGATTCATCTACACCATCGCATACACCGTTATCCACATCAATTTTGCACACTCAAACCGTCTATAATCATGAATCCCATCAACATCACCGCTGCCACTACCCAGAACGTTAACATCTCAGACGCAATGGCTGCCCAGCAATCCACCACACAACATATGGGAGGGCAATCCACAATGGGGCCCCGTCGGTCGTTGAGGTTGCAAGGGAGAGACC
>MNCI01004208.1:24988-102800 GCA_015680685.1 Gnetum montanum | reverse complement strand
TCGCGTACGCGATATCGTGGCACATGCAGGTCGCGTCTCATCAATCGTTGTCTGGGTGACTGCCTAAGGTAGGTTCACCACCCTCATTTTTGCTTAAGACATGTGGGACATCCTGCGACCACTTACCCTTCAAAGACTTATGATGTCTCTCGTGTTGCAAGTTCCTTTGACGTTGTGCCTCTGTGGGACAGTATTCTCTCGAGTTATGGTCTTGCACAACATATTCTACGTGTAAGTGCGGCATGCCAATTCGTGTGACAGCATGAAGAAGCATGTTCAGGACTGAATGATCGAGAAGCAACACTATGTTACCTTCTAAGTCTTGCCAACGCGGTTGTTCGTCTTGATGGAGAATAAATGTGAAGTCTGGTATATACTTATCGGGATGAATATATACCACTCGAACTTGTTGAGGGACTGGTGGATCAACGTCATGTGTATTACATTGTCAATTATTTCCTCTTTTAGACCTAGGCGGTGAGGTGCTTTTATACGAAGAAGGAGACATACTTGTCTGTTCAGTGTGCAATGTATTCTTGTTTATTATTTTCTCAATCAAACCTAAGGGTTCATTCCAATGACGTAAATGATTTTCTAAGTTCTAATTAGCGCACAAACAACTAAGTCCTCGGCAACGGTGCTAATGATGAGTAGCGAGGTACCTCTATGCTCAACCATACGAATATGAGCACTTCATGCACGATTTGGTCGAATTTGAAGGACTAAGTGCTTATGCACCTTTGTGGAACAAAGATGGGTTAATTGATCGTTGTCTTCCAAAACTTACTTATATGTCATGATTGTATGGTTAAGTAAGCTTAAGGCATATGATTTTTATAGCTTTTATGTTTTTATGTCTTGTTGCTAATAAGGGAGGAGAGAGAGAGATAACTAAGTAACTAATTTAACTTAACTACTGATTAACTAGATTTTAACTAATCCTAACACCAGTATTCGTTCTCACTTGTCGTACACATCCTGAACCAACGCAACACTACTGGGATTACCAAACGCTAATCGTTATTGGGTTACCAAGTGTTACACGCATGCTTGAAGTGATCATACTGTGTGTGCTAATAACAGTAAAGTGCATAAAATAAAATAAACTAAAATAAATGCAGAAGAAAATAAAATAAAAGAAATGTGTAAGAAAACAAATCTCAAGTGTTGCAAGGATGGATCAAAGAGCTCGTCTTTATTACCGTACACAAGGTGTGCTCAGGTACATAATGCTCGAATAAAGATCAGTCCACACTTAGACCTCCTGCTGTAGGCACTTGGAAAATACTTTAACTACAAAAGATTTGCTACTTGACTACTAAAAGACTTCCAAAAGACTTCCCTCTAAATTGTGCTCTTGGGCACTGTATTTATAGGGTTGGGAGCAACTACTCTAATAATTAGAAAAACTGCCACTCTAATAATTAGAAAAAATTCCACTCTAATAATTAGAATAACCTGCTAGAGTAACTGCTTTCATCAGTAAGGAAAGCTTAACCATGCTAACATAAAATTTTAAGCCAAACATATTGTTTATGATAATCAATTTTTTATAAAAGCACATAATTTTTAAGAGATTTCCTCACTAACATTGCAATGCCACTAAAAGGTTTGTCTCTTTGCTCTACTCTTATATTTCTTGCAACAAATTTAATAAATTTAGGAAGTATAAAAGCTACATAACTAACATCTTCCCAAGTTTTTAAAAAACCAAAGATATTAAAGCTATCAAATAAGCTAATACTATTCAAAGGAACAACTTTATTTGTAATTCCACCATCAATGTTAAGAAATCCACACCTTAAAGGGGCATATATGTTTTTTGAATAATTTTTGGAATACTACTTATTTGAAATTATTTCTATGTCACCAGCATTTGGGTATGCCACAAAACCTTGTGAATGAGCTGCCTTAATCTTTTTCCATTGTTCAACCCTTTCTATAAGTTTGTTTCAAGTAATATCCTCATTTATCCAAAACACTTTTCCCATTCTCTCTTTGTTTTAAGTGGCTTTGATATCTCCAAACATGCACTTTATCTTCTACATCACGAAACTTATACCTCATTATTTTAGCAATGAAGAAAATGAAGGGGATGTCAAAACATAAAATAATTTGACTATAGGTACACTCAAAGAAATATAGCTAACATGATCCATTACAAGAATCATATAGAAATATAATGATACCTCAAATATGACTTAAAATGGAAACCTCTTATTACAATTAGCTAATGACTTGAGTCATTTCTCACCAGCATAGTGAAGAATGAAACACACTAGTTAGTGGTACTAGTTGTTGATTTTCTAGATGTAACAAGATTCAAAAAAAAAAAAAAATTCTAGATTGCAAATTTTTGGTAGCCATCTATTAGATGATGTGGGCAACCTAACTATGAAAAACTGATTTTTTTCTTGATCTTATAGTTGTGATATTTTCATGATCTAGATAATTTTTGGGCTGATCTTATACTTGTTGGAAAGCTGGTTTTGCAAAATTTAAGTCTGTAAAATTTTAGATAATTGGAATTTATTTAATGCTTTAAATATGTTCCAAAATAGAGGTCATGAATAAAACTGTTCAGCATCCAGAATAAAATTTGGTGATTTGCAAGATGAATATCTACATGATCTGAGAGAGTTATGGAGTAAGTAAATACGTGATACAAAGCTCTTTCAACAAAATAATATGTGCCTTACGTTTATTAAGATTATTCTGTAATTATAGATTGAATCCTTCGAAAGAAGTTCAAATTAAAAATCATAGTTCTGAGCCATTTTTGTCATAAGAAGCATACAGTAATTGTGAAACCTGACAACACTATATTAAATACATTTTTGCAAGCAAATTTAACAAAACAACATCAGCATAGATTAAAGATTTACTTTGTACAAAGTAAATTAAGATGCAGAAGTACATCGTGAGACTAATGCAATAAGCACTGACAAGGGACACTCCCTGCTGATACATGCCGGAAAGCTGACAAGCAATGTTGAGTTTTTTTAATTGAGCTTGTGCTCAGGTTTCAGAGTTTTTTACCCTGTGAATTCGTAAAAGAATTACCAAGGTGCTTACCTTGTCAAAATGATATACAATATTTGGCAAATTTATACTTGTAATTGGACAACACTGCCTTATAGTATACAAATTGTTGTTTATAAAGATAATTTATTTATGCTTAAAAGTAGTGGCCGTTCCATTTCACTAGCAAGATTAAAATATTTTATAAAAATTTGGAAACAATGCTGAGGGTGCTGGTATGATTATTTAGGCTTTGAAATTAATAACTTAGGGCACAAGAACATGCGGGATAACCAACAGCTCATACTCTGGTTCATGAAATCTTTACTGTCATTGTTATTATATTTCATTCTGTTATATCCTTTTCAAAGATATTATCAAATCGTAGGTTGTATAATTCTTGTGCACTATCCATGATGTATTGTAGTGCTGTTGAGGGTTTTGTGTGGTTTTCACAACTTGTAACTTTGATAACCTTAACAAATTGTAAAATATATGGTTGTACTTCAAGCATTTACTTGAATTTATCATAAATTCAAGTCCACTTGTAACATCATTATAGCTGTAGAAACATTGAATTATAGAGTGGTGGGAACTGCAATATTTATATTTTTTAATTAAAATTTCAGTTTCAGTTTTATTAAAAACAACATATTTAACTTCCAGATTCCTTTTTTCCATATTACCCTACATTAACTTAATTTGAGCATAACATATTCAGTATTTTGATCACAATCTTACATCAAAATATTAACTTTTGTATTGAAAACAAGTAACCTTGCCATTTCTCCTGAATTTCTAAGTTTTGTGATCATCTTGAAACCATTTATGCTACAATCAACAAAATTTTATGATCAGCTTGAAACTATTTTAAAGTATCCTGTCTTTTTTAAAGTATCAGGTTTTCAGCAGGGTGCCATATGCACCAAATATATTTCTAATTACAAAACAAAGTCTTAACACTTTCCTTTTTCTGGCTGCTGCAAACATTGTTTACCAAGAAGCATTTAACATGGTGCAACCACCGTAATCCAAGAGTTTAGCCTTTTGCTAGAAAACATTTCAAACATTTTAAAGTCCTCATTTGAAGTGGTTATTTAATGATTTCATCTACCCCGTTTGCTTTACCGCATTTCTTTGAACCACTGTTTTTATGGTAGTTTAGGATTTGGGGTTGATCAGTTGTGCCTGAAAGTGTCTAGATTATTTCATACAACAATAACTTTATTTCCATTGAAATTACATCAAAGGGTAAACAACAACCGGCTGTTTACCGGCTATTCTTCATTGCAAATTCCGACTCTTTGTCTGCATAGACTAAATGCGTAGTACCCTTGACAGTACTGGGTTACATATATAATTACAAACCGATTTGAGGATGCAACAGCACAATAGGATTAATAAAACAAGAAAGAGACGGACATTCAGCTTCTGAATCGGATTCAAAGGAGGTGGGTCGCAAAAAATCCAGGCATAGACTCCTAATGATAATTGTGGTGCCATACTATATGCTAAATCCTAATCCCAATCCGAATGCCTACTACGACACATTTTCATCAATCCAATTGCTCTTCTTCGTCTCTGTTGCAGGATCCTTTAGCTTGGATTTATTCTCTTAATTTCATTAATCCATTTCATGGGCGGTCTTATACCAACTCATGTATATAATTTAATTCTCTGGATTTCTTCCTTCCTTGGTCCAGAGGGTTTGCATAACATGAGCATCTCACATGCTTGCATTTGTCTGCAATGCGATTACAATCTGATATACAGCAGGGACGAGGAAGCCGGCACGAGTAGTAGATATAAATTAAACTTAACTTAAGATGTCTACATAAGACTAACGGCATACTCTTTTTGACGGTATTACGTTACATGTATAATTACAAACAGATTTGAAATACAACAGCAGCAACGACCAAGGTCTAGACACTGGCTTTGGATTAATAGAAGAAGAAAGACAGACATTTAGCTTCTGAATCGGATTCAAATAAGTTACATTTCCAAGAACCGATGAATGAATTGCCAACGCCAATACAGAGCAACTTTGATTCATATGATATGCCAAGACCGAATGCAAATGCCAACAACATGACATTTGCATCAATAACCTAACATGACATTTGCATCAATAACCTAGCTATTCTTGATGTTTATTGGAGGCTGCCTTAGCTTGGCCGGATTAATTCTCTTGGTTGGATGCATTGCGGGTGGGAAACATTTATTCTTTGGGAAGCAACTTCCGTCAAAGGTTTAATTTCTACCCAAATCAGCATTTTATTGGTAGAAGCTTTACAAGATCTTGCAGCAACTGGAACTTTGATGAGTAAAATTAAATGCATTAATAAAATTTGGTGTGCTGGCACAGAACACATAATTTTTCAAATTTTAAAATTAAAATCAAAGAACTTTTCAAGCTATAAAAATCAGTGTGGACAAAACATAGTGATTAGGATTATCATTTTCATTTTGGATACTGGAATTAGAATATAGCTTTGAAATATATTTATCTTTTAAATAAATTTTCATTAAAATTTTAGATCATATCATCTAACTTGATAATAAGATCGCCAAAGCAACTTCATTATCCTTAAAATATTAAATTATTAATATTATATCTTTTTGCCTGTTCAAGAAGAAACCCCAAGTTTCTCTTATAAACAATGTTTAATATTCCAAAATTGTCTTCTTAATAGTAGCTGCACATGATTTTTTATGAGAGTGGATTTGGAGTGACAAAGCTTGAATACAACACTTACGTGGAAAGGATTTGAATACTGTAACAGTAGTCACAGCAGGTCTTTATTTGTACAACCTTAGGTGACAAGGTCCGCTGTATTTTAGGTTTATTTCATATTTTGTTTTATTTACATCAGCAATTGGTGTATTTTACATTTCTGTTTTTTGTTTGATTTAAGAAAAAAGCATCGTACTTTTATTTTTATGTTATAAGCCCTATTTCACTGTTTGTATTTATGGGAAATCTGTGTTATTTCAATGCCACAAGGAATCTTTATACCTTGATTTATGGTAAAACTTAATAAATGAGTTCCATCTTCAGGGATTTTAGGAAATTTGTTTTATTTTAAGAAATATATATTCAAGGATTTTACTTAACTTTGAATTTTTGAAAAAAATTTAAAAGGTTTAGATTTTCTTGTTCACCAGCGTGTGCTCAGTTTTCAAAGTGTTTCTTTTTCTGTGAACCTATCAAGGTATTAACCTTTCCAAAATGTTTTAATTGGATAACATTGGTGTTAGATAATTGAAGCCAAATCAGCCATTTTACTTGGTGTTAATCTTCAAGATGTAACTTCTTGTTTGTAATGGAACTGGAAAGTTTATATTGTTCGAAATTTTATTTAAAAAACAGTTATGTGTTAATGTACAAGTGGGGAAAACCTGTAACTGAGCTATTGTACACTGAAAAGCCATTGTTTTGCCTTGTTTCTGGTTATATCTTTCCAAGAAAATAATAGAGTTCTACGCTGCTTTCCCTGTTTAACCTTTTGTACTGAATGGTTTTCCACGTAAATTTGTGTGTATTTTACTGTTTTTTATTTGCTGTAACAACTGATTTAGAAATGCTTATCAAGAAGATAAATATTATTAAGTATTGCTTGTATGTCATTAACATTGATTTATGTTCACCATTGGTAGTTCTATCTCATTGGATTGAAATATTTATCAAGTTCTAGTTTATTTAATCTTTTCAACTGAACTTGGTTGCAGTCCTTATATTTCATTCTGTTATCTCCCTGTGGAAAATTTTATTAAATCCTCTGTTTATTGTAGTTTACTGCAAGTAAGAGTTTCCTCTGTGCTTCTCACAACCTACAACATTGACAATGAGTCTGGGCATGTGATAACATTACCAAATTGACATTGCAATGCCTCTGGGCATGTGATAACATTATCAAATTGACATTGCAATTGTATTAATTTTATCAAGTAAAAATGTAAAAATATACTGTTGAAAGTTTGATTGGATTCAGCCCAAATTCATGTCTGTTTGTAAGATTATTACATGGTTTCTATGAGAAGCTAATACGTCTGTTATAAAAGGATTGAACTGTACAGTGGAAACTGCACTAGTTATTTTATTTTACTAAAAGCAACATAAAATAATAGGGAAAAAAATCCCTATGCAAGCTTTCATAGTTTTGCTATCATCTTGAACAATTGCGATTGCAACTGTTATTTTTACCAGAACAATTTCGTCAGTTACATAAAGGAAGCCCTTTACATATAAACAATAAATAAACAAATTCAGAATTACAAATAATGTAAAAACTGCTTCATAGTCGGTCAAACTAACGATTGTAGGGTCCTCGACACTTTTTTCTTTTTTTTCAGCGTAGACTAATTCTTTACCGTTGACAGGGATACATGAAATACATTATTATAGGCAGATTTGACTCATTTGGGACGGTAACAAAAAAATATACTAAACATTTACCATGTACCGGTACTTGGTACAAAATTACAAATACAATAAGATGCATAGGGACAGACACAGATTAATACAATGTGACAAGGACTCTCACTGATACATAAAGTAAAGGAAAAGCAAGGAAATCTGGAATAATTTTGACAGCTTTGGGATTGCATTCAAATAAGGTAGGTTCCAAAGAACCTAGGAAAAGCATCCCAGTGAAAATACAGAGCAATTGTACCTCCATACGATAGCCCAAATCCTAATCCAAATGCCATCAGTGATATATGTTCATTAATGCAATCCCACCAATCATGATTGGACTTTGTCTGTGTCTTGTGCTCTATTAACTGTGTTTCATTTTCATGACTGCATGGAATGCTAATGGGAAACCCACACAAACATTTATTCTCTGCAAATGAGCTTGCATCAAATGTAGAGAATTGCGTGCTTTTGGGAATCCTGCCACATAATCTGTTATGGGAAACATTGAGAGTGCTTAGAAAGGTGAGGGACTGCAGCTGCACTGGAATTTCCCCAGATAAATTGTTGCATTGTAGATCCAGAGATTCAAGGGCCTGTAATTTTCCCATTGATGAAGGGATCCGCCCAGTCAATTTATTATGAGACAGATTCAGCAATCTCAAGCCAGCCAGAATTCCTATGCTTTCTGGAATCTCACCTGTAAGATTGTTGCATGATAGGTCCAACACATTGTTTCCTGATATCACATGGACATCATCAAGCTCTACCCCTTTCTCAGTCAACAGCAATGTCACATTCTCTATTCTATATTCCATCCAGCTGAACACCTCCAACAAACCTTTGTGATTAGCCTTAATGCTGACAGAAATTTCCTCATCGTCATCCATATTCAAGGATCCCTGGAATTGCTTCAGTCTTTCCAAGTGGGATGGAATATGGCCATGGAATTGATTGTTGGACAGGTCCAACACCCGCAAGTTTGTAAAATTGACAACCCATGCAGGAATGGTCTCATTAAACATGTTATGACCCACATTGACTACTATGAGCTTATGCATTTCTCTTAAATAATATGGAAGAGGACCACTTAGCATATTCCTGCTCAAATCTAATACTGCAAGACTTTTGCAATTAATCAGAGACTTTGACAGGGGCCCAAAGAAATTATTCATATAGGCAGACAAAACTAGCAGGGAAGATGGAAATGTTAGCGAAAGCCTACCATGGAAACTGTTGTTGTGCAGGTATAAGTATGACAGCTGTTTGCAGTTGCCTAGTGTAGCAGGAATGTTACCAGTGAATCTGTTTTCAGAAAGATCTAAGAAGACCAAATTTACAAGTTTCCCAATGCTCTTGGGAATTTGGCCACTCAACTGATTTCCTCTTAAGCTTACAAAGATTAGCTGTGCCATGTCACTGATGCATTCTGGAATATGGCCACTGAGGTTTGAATCCTCTACCATTAAAACTTGCAAGTTGCTTGGTCTGCACAATTCTCTTGGCAAAGCTTCCACAGCGTCAGATGTTATTCTCAGCTTCAGGCAGGACAAATAGCTGAGATTCCCTATGGACTTTGGGATTTTATTGCTGGAAGCATCCAAGTAACTTAATTGAGACATTACACCAATGCAATCCGGGATGGCCCCTTGATTGTGGGTATTGAAAATTAACAAATGAAGCTGTTTCAATTGGCACAATTCTTGTGGAATAATGCCTATCATGGAATCTGCCATTAATTCAAAATATAGGAGTTGCTTGAGCATGCCAAATTCAGGTGGAATACTTCCCATCAGCCTATTTGAGTACAAGCTTAAACTTGTCAGATTGTGGAGATTTCCCAGCTCTTTTGGGATTGTACCTTTAAAGTAGTTTCCATTCAAGTATAAGTACAGAAGTCGGGAGAATTTTCCCAGCCAGGAAGGTATTGGGCCACTTCCTTTGTTCAAGGACAACGAAAGAAATTGCAAGTTCCTAAGATTATCAAGCTGGCAGGGAATACTTCCCTTCACTTCCTGTACTTTCAAATACAGCCTAGTTAGCTTGGAGAGATTTCCCAACTCCTGTGGAATTGAACCTGTGTAGTTTCCTGACAAGGATAGCGTTTCAAGTTGGGGAAGTTTTCCAACGAAGCAGGGTATTGGGCTGCTTCCATTAAAGAAAGACAATTCAAGGTGCTGCAACTGGCTTAGATTTCCAAGCTCATCTGGAATACTTCCATTTAATGTACCCATGATCAAAGATAGCTCCTTCAAGTTGGTGAGATTTCCCAACTCTCTTGGGACTAAAGATGTGAAGGACTCTCCATCTAGATATAGCCATTCAAGTTTTGACAATTTTCCCAAGGATGATGGTATTGGACTGCTTCCATCATAGAAATGCAACTCAAGATCTTGCAGGATGCTCAAATTTCCCAACTCCCATGGAATACTTCCATTCAACATATCCATGGTCAAAGATAGCTCCTTCAGGTTGGTGAGATTTCCCAACTCTCTAGGAACTGAAGATGCCAAGGACTCTACATCTATAGATAATCTTTCAAGTTTTGACAGTTTTCCCAAGGATGATGGTATTGGATTACTTCCATCATAGAAACTCAACTGAAGAGCTTGCAAGATGCTAAAATTTCCAAGCTCCCATGGGATACTTCCATTAAGAGTATTGAAGTACAAAGATAGCTCCTTCAGATTGGTGAGATTTCCCAATTTTTGTGGGATACTAATGCCAACATCTTGAAAGCCGTCTAATTTTAAGCGCTGAAGATGGAATAGATGTCCCAACCAGGATGGTATGGGGCTAGTCCAACCATCAGAGAAGTACCAAAGACTTAGATTGCGAAGGTGACTCAATTTTTGTAACTCTCCGCCTGGAATTCCCCCTTTCAAATTGTATATATCTAACTCAAGCTCCAGAAGAGAAGTAAAATTTACAAGCCAAGCAGATATAACTGAAAGTTGCTTCCCTTTAACATCCATACTCAAGCTTTTAAGAGAAGAGCAGTTTCTAAAAGACTGGGGAATGGGGCTTATATCTTCATCATTCAGAGATCGAAGATTCAGATATTGCAACCAGCTGAGCCTACCAATCTCTTGAGTGATAGGACCAGACAAGTAATTCCAAGAAAGATCCAAATAGGACAGAAATGTAAGATTGCATATAAATGGAGACACCACACCTGACAGATCAAAATATCTCAGGTCCAAGCGTGTGACTCGGCGTTGATGCGTGGAATGAGAAGATAATGATGAGCAGCTGACTCCAGCCCAATTGATGCACACTCCATGCGCATTGGGGCGACTCCAATTAAAGAGGGAGTTAAAAGGATCTTCCTTAATTCCTGCTTTGAAATGCAGGAGGGCATTCACATCTACATCCAAAGATGAAGATGCAGGTGATGCAACAGCAGCAGAAGCAAGTGATCCCAGCAAAGAAGAGGAAGGAGCAGCAGCAGCATAAAGCACTAGTACTACTTGTATTATGAGCACCGCCATTAGACCACCCCCTCTGTTCTGCATCATCGCTAATGCAATTGCCATGGAACTCATATCCACTTTGCCTCACCAACGAACTCTGATCTGATCATGAGTGCCCAAACAAGTTTATATACAAATGTTGATGCTTTGAAATGGACAATGGCGTGCTTGTCACGGTTAATCATGTGTGGAAGGGAGGATACGGCAATGGAGATTGACATTGCGTGGGCGATGGAGCCGCGCATACTTGTCAAAGTCTTGGTCAAAGTCAGTCATCAACCGCCACCACACGACACGACGTTCCTTGCAGGGCATATTTGTCAAAGTCATCAACTGCCATGGCCTCCACGTAGAGATAACGGCAACAAAAATTCAGCACCGTTTTTGTCACGATTCCGACTTTAGCAACCCAATTTTAACGTCAATCACAAAAATTACATTTCACGGTTAAAACATTCGACGGATAAAAGGGCATCACGTCGTTTGCGCCCCATTTGGCTGTTCGGTAAAAATTCATGCCTAGATTTCCGAAACTAAATCATAACCGCGCCAAAATTTGTATAAACACGTACCATTCATCTGAAATGATGCTATGTTTAATGACTTGACTTTTCTTCCTAAGTTGATGAAATGTCCAAGTATAGTAATAATGATGAAATGTACAACCATGTCGTAGGGGATAAGGTAATTGAAGTGAAGGGTTTTCTAACATGTGTAGTGATAGGAAATAACAGCACTAATGAAGTTGCACATAGCATAGGGTATAAGGTAATTAGAGCAAAGAATTTTCTAATCTTAACTTTTCTATATTGAATAATTGACCCTATCTTATATGATAACAATAAAAATGATGGTGAGATTAAATGTGATGTATAATAGATAGAGTAATTAGAAAGATGTTAAGATTATAACTTTCTTATAGTGAGTGAAATGTTAAACATTCTAAATGTTTGGATAACAACAACGGTGAGGATGAATGACATAAAATCACATTGGTTATAAGACTAATGGAAAAGATAAAAGAATGAGAATATTTTTTAGTAATAGGTAATATGAAGTAACATGTTCCTAAGTTGACAATATATTAGGTGAAATAGGGTATCAATATATTGAGTTTTGAACTTAGCACCTTTGAGTGCAAGGTTGGATGAAATGATCATCTAACTAGCAACCAATGCTCAATATTATGAGACTCAAGCTAAAATTTTATATAAAAATACTATAAATTAGCCTTAAAAATGACAATAAACTCTACTACCTAAAAATAAGATGAAGAAGCTTAATTCACCTGTAAATATGCCTTTAAGTTTAAGGGTGTCAAACCCCAAAAAATAAATATATTAAAAATAAAAATTCAGAGTTCAAAACCAAAGAAGCAAAGGAGAAACTCGAAAACAATAAAAAGGAAAGGCCTGGTGTTTTCAAGGATGTTTTTTCAAGTTTTCATCCTTACAACCAATCCTTAAAAACCTCCTCTTTAGTGTAGAAAAAGGATCAAACCTTGCCTCATTCAAAAGCACCCAAACTGTTTTTCACTTCCTAATAAAGGCTTCTTGTTAATAAAAAAGAAAACTAAAAAGAGAAATATTTAGGAACTCAACTAAAGCATCAATTGTTAAATGATGTCACATTGAATTAACAATCGAAGAACATTAGCTAGAGAATCTCTATGGAAAACTACATTATATCAAAACTTTCAAATAGCATAAAGAATAAGAGGATGAAAAAAACACCAAGCATGAATCAAAAATCCTTGAAGTTGAGGTGTCACCAAATAAAACTTCATCTAATCTTGGTTGAAAACTATGTAAATGCCTGCTACACCAAGTCCAAGAGCTATGAGCAAGGGGACAAATAAAAAAATAATGGATGAATGTATCTTCCATGTTGCAGACAGGACATCTTGGGTCATGAACACCTAAATGAGAGCATCATATACCAATAGGAAAACCTTGATGAATCAAATACCACAAAAAATGTCTAATTTTTAAAGTAGTGGCATTCCATACCTTTTGACCTTGTTGCTTCGATAACTACACATTGTAATTAACCTTCCAAAGATAATTAAATCTTGGCCACATATTAGTATTAAAAGTGAAAAGAATATGGGAAATCTTGAACCGATATAGAAAAACATTATGGTTATTAATCTAAGAAAATTTTTCAAAAAAAAAAAACCATTATGAGAATCTTGAATAGCTATACTTTTGTCCAAACTATCTAAATGATTAAGAAATATAGACTTTAACACTCATACTAAGTAATCCGATGTTTATGAATGTGAAGATATGAAAGAGAGGAAATGCCAAGCTTATACCATGTACTATAATGACATGGACATTTGATGAGTGGCGAGGTACCCCTACACTCAATCATATGAATACGAGCATTTCACACACGATCCGGTCAAACTCCAAGGACTAAGTGCTTACACGCCTTATGGAACACTTAAGGTTAATCAATCATTGTCTTCCCAAGCTTACTTGTATTTGTCACGGTTGTATGGTTAAGTAAGCTTGAGGCATGTGATTTTTATGTCTTTTTATCTTTTATCGCCTATGCTAGTAGGGAAAGGGTGAAGAGACTAAATGACTAACCATTCACTAACTAAGTTCTAATTACCCTAGCATCAGTATCTGTTCCCACTTGCCATACACACCCTAAACCAGTGCAACGCTACTGGGATTACCAAACGCAATTTGTTACTGGGTTACCAAGCATTACAAACGTGCTTGAAGCGATCGTACTGAATGCACTTAACTAGGAGAGTTGAGGGTTGAGAGATTAATTATCTAATAAAGCATTTAAACATTTAAAATTAACTAAATCCTATTTAGTTTAGTCCACATGCTGCAAGGTTTATCAGAAAGTTCATCTTTATTGCCATACACAAATGTGTGCTCAAGTACAATTTGCTCGAATAAAGATCCATTCACTTTGAGACTCCTACTATGGGCACATGGAAATTATTCTATCTCTGGAATGGTAAAACTACCAGAGTTTAGCTAAGGGTCTAGATCTAGATGGGAAAACAAGGGAAAGCCACCTCTTATTTATAGAACTGGCGATGGGCTACGATATCACGTACGCGATATTGCAGGGGCCAACGCGATATCGTGGCCCATGCGATATCGCGTCCCATCATACCCCCATTATTGAATAAAAACTCGTCCTCGATTTCCTTACAAAATATTGGGAAGGTATGGGATTATTGACTTGAATGACACTATGGTGAATGGGGTGACATGTGAACGGATCATCAGTACAATACATGGCAAAATTTAGTGTTCATGACAACAAGAGTGAACACTATACACATTTGACATCCAGCCTTATTTGACAGCTGAGAGAGAAGAGAGAGAGAGAAAAGAAGAGGTCTATTGCTACCAATGCCAAGATTGCACATTTCGTTGTTCATCCATAAGCGCATCATCAATCCTATTCCTTGCACAACTGCTTCAGCACCAGTCCATTCCAAGTGTTTCCTCTAGATCCAATCCATTGTTGTATGATTGTCATCTGCACACATAACACAGTCTTATATTAGCAAGGGTAAATGATTCATAATGCAATTGATACCTTTCTTCGGTGTAAGGTCCATTGGCTAAGTTGTGATATGGCTAATATGGATCTAGAGATATAATACTGGTGGCTACCTAAGGTGTAAGGGTTAGGAGAAAAATCGAAAAAATTGGACCAGGACCCCCATGACTGAGAGCGAACCTCTGGTAGCGAGAGAATAAAGAAAAAGAAAAGGAAAAAGAAAGAGAGAGAAAAAGAAATAATGGCAATGTCGATAAAATGGATGTCAAAGATGGAGATGAACAAAACAAATGGTAATTGTGGAAATGTTTAAGGGAAAGAAATTAATGGATGCACCAAATAGGAATGCTAGTGGATCCTCCCCAAAGCAAGCTCATGCCCTTAATGCCCTAACAATCCCACATTCAAAGAGTCCATAGGCTCTAGGAATGTCATTTGGAAGCAAGAGTTAAATTCTTAACCACAAGAGTTTACCAAAAAGAAAACAATGCATATTGATACAACTGGCAATGAGATGGAAAATGGAGAAGAAGGATGGAAAGAAAAGAATGGAATGGAATCTCAAGAACAAGGTGGTATACAACCCCTTGTGTATTAATGGTTAATGTGACTTAGTAGATCTCATTCCAAATCTAGCCTCAAACCAACCACATACACTGACTTCGCATTAATACATTCAACCAATCCATCCACCTGAAGTAACATGAATCCCTTTACCAAAGAGTCACCACCATTCCGACGAAATGAACAAGGAGGAGGTAGGAAGTGAGAAGGGCCTTAGTTAGAGGGAACATTATTATTTAGTTCCATAACTAGTGCTTGTAGCCCAAATGATTATTTCATCTAAGGGGTGTGCTTTGAATTCCCATAGTTTTTTTTTTGTGTTTTGCGTGACAACCACACCATGCAAAGACTTATTATTTTTATTAGCTCAACTTCCCGATAATGGAGCAACATCGGAATGGTATGGAAGACTCAAGAAGAAGACATCCAAGCACCCAAGAGAAAGGCCAACACGAATGCATCAAATCCCTTTGAAGTCACACCCTTTTCAATTCTTGAGTCCTTCCTTAGTTTGAGAAATGCCCAGTCACTGATTCGTTGATAATTCTTATTGTTTAAGGAAGGGGACTGTACAGTTCCAAGCCAAGAGAGACCATAGAAATTCATGGATGTATGGGTGAAGTGGACTCATTGCCTACTATATCAAAAAGAACCATACCTTAGTATCAACATCATAACTTAAAAATAAAAACCAAACATTAGCAATCAATGGAATACAGTTCATACCATCTTTAGGAGCACTTAATTAAATGATGAATCAAACAAAATAAACAAACACACAAAGAAATGAAAGAGTATAAACGATGTTGTAAAATAAAAATAAGAAAAGTTAAAGAAATTTTTAAAACAAAAATGTGTAAAACAAAAACTTAAAAAAGAAACTGAGGGCCTTGAGTGATCAGCATAGGTGGCCATCTCCCCCATGACTAAGTTGGAATGGAGAGATCCAAAATAATGAGCACTTGTTCGAATTTTTTAAAAGTGTCCAACTTCTCTCAATTGATATTTTCAGGTTAACGGTTGGAAGTTGGCGACGCTCTTGCTCTAGTGTATCTATGCTTTCGACGTGACCGCAAGTTGGTCCTCCAGTTAATTCCATGCATGTTGGTGAGCTGCTCTCCTTATTAGCTATCAACCATTGGGTGTTTTCTTGTTGTGTGGTTGCTACATATAGGCACTTTTGTATGTTAACTTCCTGGGCACACCGGTTGCATGCAAGAAATGCTGAACATTCCTATACTCCATCACCCTCAGTGTCACTATATGTGATGCATGGAACCTTCTTCTTCTCAATCTTTCCGTAAGTGTTTTCCTTATATATTTCCAAGGAAAGATCATGGATTCCTCATCATGCGTTTATGGTACTTAGCCATGCTCTTCCCATTATTATTGGAAAGTCCCCTTTGTCATTGTTTACTTGAATCACCAGGAAATCAACTGGGTATGACCACCCACACACAATGGTAACAATGTCCTCCACAAGTCCCAAAGGAATAGTGATGGACTAGTCAGCTAGCTCTAAGAGAATATTGCTCTTCTTTAGTGGAGGTAGGTTCCAGGCTTTATACATTTCTTGTGATATCAAGTTTACACCGAAACCTGAGTCCAGAAGAGCTTTATGAGGTTCATTCCCAGCGACTTGAAGGTAGATTAAGGGACTTCTGGGGTCAGAGAATTTCCTGGGAAGGTGGCCCACCTTTATCCAGTCAATGATGGTATGTGTTAACATAACCGTGTATGTTGAGCTTTGTTTTTGGTTTGAAGGGAGCTCTGAAGCCTTATTTGATGGAGAGGCACTTAGAGGCTCAACCGCTTGTGGTTGTGAGAGCTTGTTTGGATTGCTGGCTCTGAAGAAAGGTCTTCTCCTTGTACGGTTGTCAAAACCAGCAGCAGGTTGAAGGTTTATGGCTCTCGTAGCATTGCGTTGCTGTAGTTGAGTGGGGAGTTCCCCTTGCATCCCTAGAGCGGGTGGTAGTGGAGCTATTGGTATAAGAGTGGCAAATTGGTTCGAAGGATGGTATGCATATGGTGTGTCTCTTCCAAGAGAAGGAGTCCTATAGTACTCCCAAGCTTGGTAGTGATGTTGTGGGGCCACGTGATTGACAGAGTCACTTGGAGAGACCAGCTATTGCACGTAGTAGCCATATGGATCCAGTTGCCAGTAAGGGTATTGTTGCCTAGGCGGTGGCATCCCCCATAACTGTGGGTATTGCCACTACTAGTGTTGTTCCATAGGTTGTGGCAGATTTCCACTTGGATAATACGTTAACGGTTGGTGGAACTGCCTTGGGTTACCTTGGGGATAAGGTAACCGATGGGGTGCTTGCCGTTTGTTAAGTATTGGGTTGAGTGCATACATCCCAGACTCTTGTAGATGTGAGATTATCGGGCAACATCCCTTAAGATGGTCATATCGGTAGATCTCACATCCACCATCATTGTCTGTATCTGAATCCACAACCTCTTCAGTGATAACCATTTTACCCTTACCTTTGTTACGTGCATGGTGTAAATCCCTCTTCTTTTTTCTATCATGGTCACTAATTCACTCCTTAGACTCCTCTACAATTTTTAGAACGATTTTAAATCTGCTATCTAAGGAGTCTCACATTTGATCTACCTTAGCTGACACTTCTGTTGTTAATTTTTGAAGGGAAAAGGTTTTCCTATGCACCAACTCCACAACTAGTGACTCATCCTCCTCCTCACAGAATCTTACTTCTGTTTTTTAGAGGGAAGGATCATCATTGTACTCTTCCACACTTTCTCTCTTCCGTAGCTCCCCTTCTTCTTTAGCTACTTGCTCCAACAATCTGTGAACCTTATGGAACCTAAGTTCTGATAGTCTCCCTTGGGCATGTGTTCTAAGGGTTCTCCTAGTTTCATGTCTTAGTCCATCTACGAGATGGCGTAGTTAATCCCGTTGTGTGTAACCATGGCCCAGGCAACGATGTAATGGTGCATAGTATCAATCCATAGCAGCATCCAAGGGTTTGTGATTTCCTTGCTTCCATCCTTGGATCTGCTTTCATAAGTTTGACACTTGGGAGTACATTTGATATTTATCATTAAACAGTTCTAACATCGTACTCCACCTTTGAATGGATTCCAGTTCTAAGGACCGATACAAGCTTTCTGCTTCTTTTATCAATGTCCTTGGGAACAACTTTAACTTTTGCCACTCATTTTCAATGTTCTGCAAGGCACAGACATCGTGAAATTCCTGTAGATGGTTCTAAGGATCAACGTTGTATCCCCCTTCAAATCGTGGGATATCATTCATGTCTAGTCTCTTGATCCTACTATCTTTCTAGTGCCTTGTAGCTATTCTAACGACCTCTGTAATGTCTAGCATGCTTCAGGTTGCAAGTAGGGGTTCTTTGTGGTCATTTCTCTCATAGTGTCTATGATGTCTACGTGGTTCCCTACTTTTCCTTCTCTCATGCCATGACTCTCTAGAATGCCCTCATCCTCGCTCTCGACTCTCTCGTCAAGATTTCTCATTTTGCTTACCCTTATCTTCATGATGAGGTTCCTTATGATCGCATCCTAATGTTGAAGGAGAGGATGAATGTGATGATGAAGGTGAAGAGGAAGGAGAACCATTGTCATGACAATGTTTCCTACCTTCTCTTCGATGATCCTGGCCCTGATCATGATGATGATCAGAATGCTTACCCTTATCTTGTGTTTATGTTCCCTCGTTGAACACTTGGTGTTCATGGGGATCAGAACCAGGGTTGTGTATCATGGAGTGCAAGTTCTGATACACCACCTTCTCACCATCGTTAGGAGGGGGAACATCATTTCGTGGAGAACCTATTGAAATAGGTTCACCACCCTTAATTTCACTTATGATGGGCAAATCATTATGGGGTCCTTTGCCCTTCAATGATGTATAGTAACTCTCCTATCACGATTCCCATTGACATTGTGCTTCTGTGGGATGGTAGTCCCTTACGTTGTAATCGCATGCAACATACTCAATGTATAATTATGACATGCCGATTCGTGCAAGGGCATGAAGGAGCATGTTGGAGGCTGTTCTATCTAGAGGTAACACTATGTTACCCTCCAAGTCTCTCCAACGTAGTTGTTCATCTTGATGGAAGACAAAGGTAAAGTTGGATATATATTCATCGTGATGACTATATACCACACTGAATTGTTGAGGAACTAGTGGATTTTGGTTATGTGTGTTGTGTCGTTGACTGTCTCTTGTGTTATCCCTAGGTGTTGAAGTGCTTTTGTTCAAAAAAGAAGATATTTTAGTCTTGTGTGGTGTTCTGTTTACCGTTATGTTATTTTTTTTATTTTGATCAACCCTAAGGGTTCGTTATAGCCCCCAACAATGTGAATGATTTTCTATGTTCTACATAGCACACAAACAACTAAGTCCGGTGCCAATGATGAGTGGCGAGGTATCCCTATACTCAACCATACAAATACGAGCGTTTCATGCACGATCCGGTTGAACTCCAAGGACTAAGTGCTTACGCACCTTATGGAACACTTAAGGTTAATCAATCATTATCTTCCCAAGCTTACTTGTATTTTTCACGGTTGTATGGTTAAGTAAACTTGAGGCATGTGATTTTTATATCTTTTTATCTTTTATCGCCTATGCTAGTAGGCAAAGGGTGAAGAGACTAATGACTAACCATTCACTAACTAAGTTCTAATTACCCTAGCATCAGTAACCATTCCCACTTGCCGTACACACCCTGAACCAGTGCAATGCTACTGGGATTACCAAATGCTACTCGTTATTGGGTTACCAAGCGTTACACACGTGCTCGACGTGGTCATACTGAATGCACTTAACTAGGAGAGTTGAGGGTTGAGAGATTAATAATCTAATAAAGAATTTAAACATTTAACATTAATTAAATCCTATTTAGCTTAGTCCACATGTTGCAAGGTTTATCAAAAAGTTCATCTTTATTGTCGTACACAAATATGTGCTTAGGTATAATTTGCTCGAATAAAAATCCGTTCACTTTGAGACTCCTACTGTGGGCACATGGAAATTATTCTATGTGTGGAATGGTAAAACTGCCAACGTTTAGCTAAGGGTCTAAATCTAGATGGGAAAATAAGGGAAAACTACCTCTTATTTATAGAACTAGTGACAGGCTACGATATCACGTCCCATCAACATTTAAGGGGATTTGGTATTCTTTGTGCTTGTTTGCTTACTTGGGCGCATGTGTGTTTTCATGGATTCCTTACCATTCCATGTTGACCAATAAAGGAAGTTGAATACGTCTTTACATGGTGCGGTTCCCATCTCAAAAGAAAAAAAAGAAAGAAAAAGAAAGAAAAAGAAAAAATAAAACAATGGTGATGAACCACAATATCGGGGCTGTGATATCACATTCACGATATTGGGTCTATGATATTGAAGCCTACCAAGCGATATTAGACATCTAATGTCAAAACCTATCTCGTTGCCTATAAATAAGAGGCAGGTGCACTTGGTTTTGGAAATTAGTCTTAGTCCTTGACCCGAACTCTTGCCTTTTTTCCTTCTCAGAGTTAGAATTATTTCTGAGTGCCCGTAGTAGGAGTCATAAAGTGAATAGATCTTTATTCGAGCATTGTGTACCTTAGCACACCTTGTGGCCGAAAATAAAAATGAACTTTGTGATAAACCTTGCAGCATTTAGAATAGCTTATTTAATGTTATTTACAGTTATTTAATGCTTTCCTTAGTTAATTAATGTTCTCTCTCTCTTACCTTGTTAACTCTCCCAAGTAAGCACACTCAATATGACTACTTTGAGCATACGTGGAACACTTGGCAACCCAGTAACGATTAGTGTTTGGTAATCCTAGTAGTGTTGCACAGCTTCAAGAAGTGCACGACAAGTGGGAATGGATGCTGGTGTTAGGACTAGTTAAAGCATGGTTGAGTAGTTAAATTAAATTAGTTAAATATTTCACTTCTCCCTTTTTAGCACCAGGACATAAACATAAAAAATATATAAAAATCATATACCTCAAGTTTACTTAACCATAAAATTATGTCATACAAGTAAGCTTGGGAAGACAACAATTGACTAAGTCGTCCTTGTTTTGTAAGGTGCATAAGCACTTAGTCCTTGGAATTCGACTAGATCATGCGTGGATGCTCATATTTGTATGGTTGAGCATAGGGATATCTCACTGCTCAGTAGATGGGAATTCAAACACACCCCTTAGAAAAAATAAATGCATAGGTCTTTACATGGTGTGGTTTCCATTTCAGAAAAAAAAACCAATGGGAATTCAAAGCACACCCTTAGACATAATAAATAGGCTACAAGCACTAGTTATGGTACTAGAAAAAAATGTTACCCATTCCTGAAGGTCCCCTCTAACTAACACCATTCCTCACTTCCTACTTCTCTTTTCTTCTCTAATAAGGAGCTATGGTTGTTCTGTGGAAGCACTCTTGTGCCTCAGGGGGATGGACTCGTCTTAGAATGGTGATGCAAAGTCACTGAATGTGATTGATTTTGGTCTAGACTAATGATGGATCCTATCAAGTCATTTAACCATAAAATCCACAAGGGACTTCATGTGACCTTAATCAAGAACTCCATTCCACTCTCTCTCTCTCTCTCTCTCTCTCTCTCTCTCTCTCTTTCATTTATCTATCCTTTCCATGTCTCACCTCATTTCCAGTTTCATATTTTTGTTTGATGTCTTGGTCTAATGTGTCAAAATTCCTAAGTAGTTTCTTCCGAGTTTTTGTACTTAACCTTTCGTAACCATTAATCATCCATAGGGCCCATAGACTCCTTGGTTTGAAGTTATGCAAGGGTAATAAAGGCCTATGCCTACTTTGGGGAGGACCCACTTGCATATCTTTTGGTTGGATTAGTTAAGTTCTTTATCCTTAAACACTCTTACAACCAAATCCTTTTGTTTATCCCATCAATGACATTCAATTGTGCACATATTCACAACATTTTTCAGTGAACTTTCCTCTTTATTGTTGTGAATTCTTACACCCTCTTCAAATATTTCCTTGTGTAGAACTTTTTCAACTTTAATGGACTGCTTCTCTATTTTACCCTATTTGTCAAATCTTCCTACTAACATTACTAAAGGAATCAATCTACCACAATCACAACCTAGCAGAGTGTAACCACTAAGAGACAAGGTACTTATCAGCTATGTGTTACATAGTGCATACTAATTCATGATTTTGTTATCGTTGCACTAGAAAGCATGAACTAGAAGTGATACTATCTTTCCCGAGGATGATGCAACAGTGCCACACAACAAGGCCTGTTCATGATCATTGGATTTTTTCTTTCGCTCTTCAGCTGCCAAGAGGTGTTAGATGTCAGTTTGTCTAGGATGTTTACTTCTCTTATCATGAACACCCAATTTTGTAAATATTGTAAATCTATACACTCAGGCACTTAGAGTCTATCTGTTCCATCTAAGTCAGTTTGTATGTCAATCAATAATCCCATACCTGCCTAATATTTTGTAAGGAATTTGTTCCTCCTCTTCTACACTCGAGAATGAATTTTCATTCAATCATGGGGGTATGATAAATTACATTTTTCACAGCTCCCATATCGGGTACTTGATATTGAAGCCTCAACATCAGGTATCTAATGTCAGAGCCTAGGATGTGATGTTGGATATCCAATATCAAAGGGTATACACTAACCTATAAATATAGTGCTTGGGCTCATGATTTGAAAATAGTTTTTATTTAGTTTTCGTAGTTTTTATCAAAGTAGCAAAGTTATTATAGATTTTTTCTCCAAAGTTAGAATATTTCTAAGTGCCCATAGTAGGAGTCTAAGTGTGTATGGATCTTTGTTCAAACATTGATGTACCTAAGTGCAGCAGTGTGATAGGAATAAAATGAACCCTTTTGACAATCCTTGCAGCACTAAGAAGAATAGATTTATGTTTTCTTTAATGCACTTTATTTTCATGCACTTTACTTTAATGCATTTAAATTAAGCAATTTATCTCCAATTGTTAGTGAACACAAGCATGACTACTTCAAGCATACATGTAGCACTTGGTAACCTAGAAACACTTAATGTTTGGTAGCCCAGCAATGCTATACGTGTTCAAGATGTGTCCAGGAGAGTGGGACAGGTACTTGTGCTAGGCTAGCTAGGCAGTAAATGAATTAGATCTTAAACTACTCTACCTTTCATTCTTATTGTAGGCAACTAAACTTATAAAACATAAAATTAATAAAGTCATGTACCTTAATTGCACTTAAACCATACCCTTGAGCTTCATAAGTGTAATTGGGCAGATAATGAATATTCTCAATGCCCATTTCACTTCCTAGAAGAACTAGTACATTGGAGAACTATAGGTCCACGGAATTTGACCGAATTGTGTGTGAACACCTTAATGATTCATATGGTTGGGTGTAGGGGTACCTTACAACTCATCACATATGATTAAAAATAATAATAACATAACATTAAAATGATTAATATGCCATGATCATAACTTAGCCAAGTGTAACTAATTCAAGAGAAAAGGTGGTAGTAGCAAGTAGGATCATGTGGTGGTAAATCCTCTATCTATAGGCTAGCATTGAGTCATCTCAACGAGGTGGCATGAATAATCATCAATATGGAGGATTTGACGTCAATGTTTTCTATTCAAAGAATGCAAGTGCTTGCAAGATTAAATCCTAACACTTAAGAGGTAATGATGTCCCTTTCTCAATAGCAATAATTCTAAGAAATCTCTAGGAATGTTGCTACCTTTTCAGTGCACTTTCAATCCAAGCTCCCTACACTTTCAGCAGCCTATGACCTAGATCTTGAGCACAAAGAGAACAATTGATCAACCTTAACATGCTAGATTAAAATAGATTAGTGGCCCTATTCTTGAGTGAAGTGCACAAGGCATTCTGCAAGCAATGACTTGACCTAAGAATAAGGAAAGTCAAATTTCAACCTAAAGATAAGGTCCTCTACTAGAACCCCACACTTGTTCCTCAATGAAAAAAATTTCAAACATTATGGGAGGGGCCTTATATAATTGACAAAATGTTTTCTTCTAGGGCCATGTTAATTTACAAACCTAAGAGCTTGAACAAGAAACAATTGGTCAACATTCAACAAATAAAACCTTTCCATGAGCTCAAGCAAGCCAGTGCAATGAATACCTCATTGGATGGACAACCTTGCTCAATCTTTTGGATCTCCTCCTTCAAACTTAGCCATGGGGGACATGGTCATTTGTGCTAATCATTTACGTGGCTCTAAATTTTTCTATTTTTTGTTTTACACTTTGTTTATGTTACACCTTTTTGTTTTATACTTGTTCCTATTTTACACCATCGTTGATACGTTTGATTTTTCTTGAATATTTTACACTTTATTATATAATTTCCTTTGTTTTGGGTGTGATTTTCTAAATTTTTGCTAATAAAGTGCTTTGTGCCAAAAGGACACAGTGGTGTTGTAACTATTGTTAATTGTGGTTTGTACTTATTATTTTTGATTGCTAATGTCTGGTTTCTATTTTTGAATTTTGGTACTAATAACTAAGACATGGTTTCTTTTTTATGGAATAGGCAATGAATCCACGACATCCACCCATCCAAAAACTCTATGGTTTTCTTTTTTTTGGACATATGAGATCCCTTTTCATTAAGTAAACCTTTAACGAACTTATGATCTTCGTAGTTTCTAGACTTGGAAAGGATTCAAAGGTTTGAACAAGATGTGACTTCAAGGGAACTCAATACTCTCTGTAGCCTTCTACTTACTTGGATGTATGAATGTTTTCATGGATTTCTTACCATTCTATATCGAATAAGTCTTTACATGGGGTTCCCATCTAAAAAATAAAAAATAAAAACACACACACAAAAATTATGATGAAAAAATGAAATGATGATGGGAATTCAAAGCACATACCTTAAACAAAATAACAAGCTCTAAGCATTGGTTATGGGACTAGAAAGACATGTTACCCATGCCTGAACGTCCCCTCTAACTAAGGTCCTTTCGCACTTCTTGCTTCTCTTTTCTTCTCTATAAGGACTATTGATTGATCTATGGGAGCACTCTTGTATCTCAAGTGAATGGACTGATCTTAGAGCGGCGATGCGAAGTCACTAAATGTGGTTGGTTTTGGTCTAGACTAAGGATGGATTTTATTAGGTCATTTAACCACAAAAATTCAAGAGGAACTTTGCGTGACCTTAATTAAGAACTCCATTCCACCTTCTCTCTCATCCATCTATGCTTTCCATGACTAACCTCATTGTCAATGTTCATGTCCCTATTTGATGTCTTGGTTTGATGTGCCTAAATTCTTAGGTAGATTCTTCTAGGTTTTGGTCCTTAACTTTCATAACCATTAATCACATATGAGGTCCACAGACTTCTTAGGTTGAGGTTATGCAAGGGCAAAAAGGGCATGTGCCTACTATGGGAAGGACCCACTTACATATCTCTTGGTTGGATTAGTTAAGTACCTCACCCTTAGACATTACAGCAATCCAAAGCTTCATACACCCTATTCAATGCATCCAATTGTGAACTCCTTAAGATAATTTATTCAATGAACAAATTTTCCACCCAATTTGTCAATGTTTGATATTTTCACAACCCTCTTTGATGATTCCATCAAGTTCTTAGCTTTTATGGGGACTCCGTGGATCCCACTTTCATCAGAAAACTCCATGTATTTTATGAGAAATTCAAGTTGAAAAATTTTGCTTATAGCCTTCGTAAATGTGTATCCATTGACAAACCCTACATGTATAAGATCCCATATATGGGACCTTGTCGACACAACACAAAAATAGTATATATATATATATACATGTCCATACATCAACTTTTTCATATTTCCTTTCAAATGTCAAAGGAGTTTTTGCAATTTTTAGAGCTGAGAACCTTCCAAAAACCATATCTTCCTAATTGTTTGTCCAAATCACTCAATTCCTGAACCTTGTAGCTACCAAAGGTAAGCTCTTAGTCATAGATGCCACAAAACTAAATTTTTTGAGTTTTTGATAGAAAATTTTTCTAAAATGTTTCTAACTCCCAAAAAGGCTTAACAAAGAAACCAAAATGCAAACATCAAATTACAAAATTTAAACCCTTCCAACTAGCTTTGGTAATACTTTGAACTTAAAATTTAATAAAATAATAATAAAATAACGAATCTACCATGGTCCAACCTTAGCCTAAGTGTAACTAACTAACGAGAAGAGGTATCAAAACATTATAAGTTACACATTATATATACTAATCCTTGGCTGTGTTGTGATCACACATGGCACCAAAGGAGAAGTACACATAGGAAGAAGAACCATCACAACCACAGGACAAATGACCATGAATAGGAAGGGGCCAAGAACAAGCCAAAAAATAATAAGCAACAACATATGCTATGGGACCTCTTAAGGAGGAGCCGAAAGTGGAATCTGTTCATCAAATTCCAAAACAAGTAGCAGTGATAGAGTAATCCCACTGGGATGAGGCACCAACTCCACAAGCAAACCTTGAGGTGACCTTGATAAAAGTTTGCATCAAGCAGATCAAATCAAAGGAGGTTTTGAAAATGGTGCTCCAAGAGTCGAATTATGCCTCTTTCTTGAAGTAAGCACCTCAAGAAGTACAAGATCAATTGAAGACCTCTCACATATGGCCCATCATATCTTCCAACATTGAGTGGTACATGGGAGAGACATTCTTATTCTAGAATAACAAGAAACCTAGATCAACGATCAAGATCAAGGATATTTTAGTGTCCTACTCAACGCAAGCCATTTTAAAGGTACTTGGGTTGCCAAAAATTGCGACAAATCTTACTGGGATTCCAATACAGGTAGACCCCAACATCAAGAAAGAATGGATATAGTGGTGTTATGGTGTTAATCATAAGAATTATGGTGCATTCACACTAATAGAGAGAATCTACTACAAGATTGTAGCCTTTCACCTCAATCCAATGGTGAGGCCAAGCAAGATCACTACCTTCTCTACCTATGCATGTGCTGCTCTAAGTGGTAGATTTCTTATCAACCTTCCATAGCTAATATATCTTAAGATAGAAAAATGCTTTAAGGAGAATGAATGTGGAAGGAAGGCACTCCCCTTTCCATGCCTCATAAGAAAACTATGTTAGAGGGGAGGGATAACCTGCTATACAAATCACAATGTCCAATGTGCTCCGTCCACTAACTAGATGGAGATGATGAAAGACAAATTCCATGCAAAAGTCATCCAAGAAGAGGAGCAACAATCACCACCTCCACCACTCACTCAACAAGCAATACTGGATATCACTGTAACTTTTCAAAAATTACACGAATTTCAAGAATGGCTCTTGAGTGAGTAAGAGCAACAAGTAGGAATGAGTGGTGGCAATCCATCTATGTATCGGCCAGTGATGAGTCAATTGAATGAAGTGGCTCAAATATTTAGCTAGATGAAGGAAGGTGGAGCAATTTTTTCAGCCCAAAGAATGCAGTCACCTACAAGATCAAATCCAATTGCTTGAGAGGTGATGGTATCCCTCTCACAATAGTAGCAATTCCAAAAAATATTTAGGAATGTTGCTACTTTTTTAGTGCACTTGTAGGAGGATGAGAAGGCAAGAATTTTAGTGATGTGCAGCATGAGGGGTAGGAGACACCAACAGAGGTGGTTGTTGATAAAATTATCAAATCTCTAAATGCACCTAAGGCATTTGTACTAGATATCTCTACACTTAAAGATGTGTAGACACCCATAGGGATAGTAACTGGCAAATTGAGCATAGCACAACATGAATACTTACTAGATTGACTGGTGGGAATCAGGCAATCAATTACATATGTCTTTGACCTTCCAAACAACATAATTGTAACCCAATCAGAGTTGCTAGAAGTAGGGGGCAAGAACACCATTTTGGAGGGGCAACTCAAAATAACCTAATAACTAAATGAATTCTTGTCTGTAGAGGTTACCAAACTAAGAGCCTAGATTGTTAATCCTACATTCCTCAACCCAACATTGATAAAGGATGAAGCTCTTGAACAACTTCACACAAGATTAAAAGGGGTTCATGGTGTGATGGAGACACTAGTGTTTTATCAATCCTTAACAAAGGCCACTCAACATAAAATTCAGAAGTCCTTGGATTAGATCCACAAGGAGAATGTACAATTGACAATAGAGAATCATAGCCTACAAAATGTTTTTGTGCAAAAATAGAAAATGGTAGATTTCATCCATCAACAACAGGAGTAGCTAGCCAAAGTGAATACTAAGCTAAGGAGATTGATAATGAAAAATAGGAACCTCTCCATGGAAGAGGTTCATTCTTTTTCCCAAAAGACTACAATCAAAGTAGTCACTTAGAAATTTCAAGGCTTTTAAATTTTAGAGAGTTAAAAATCACTACAAAGGTCAAATTGGTCTACAAAAATACGTTAATAAAAAACACATCTAGTTAGTAAAGGCAAAAGTAAACAAGACCCTCTAGCAACTCCAATAAGGAAGAGAGATTTGGCAACTTATCGTTGATGGGATAGATGCCTACAAGAAAGTGGAGATCCAAACGAAGGCATTATAGATTAAGGAGATGATAGAATACATGGATCTTGCCAATCTTTGTTATGAAAATATGGCTATGCTGACTAGTGGGTAGTTACAGTCTAAATTAAAAAAATAAGGGACCAACTCATACTTGTTGTACAAGGTAGAATTCAAGCACCATAAGCACACCAAGCAAAAGCTTGCAGTGGCAAACGTAGAACTTGAGGTTCTCAAGGCAAAGTTCACTAATTAAAGACTAACTACTGAGAACCTAGCCAAGAGGATGAATGACTACTATGAGCTATAGAACACACTCAGAGCATTTGATATCAAATGAAAGCAATTTACTGCATGGTTTGTCAATGTGAAGGAGTTGTTTCCAGTAATGCCCTGTTCATGGAATATCCCCATTCTAGCCCACATTGGTGATGTTGCATGGGCTATTAATGACTCCCAAAGCAAGGAGGAGAAGATAAAGGCATTATTGGATGCCTTTTTCCTTCCATTAAAAGTGGCAACTGTAATAGAACAACCATAGCTTCCTCAACCACTACATGCACTTGAAATAAGAGAAGGAGTCAAAGGTCTGAGCAAGGTGTGACTTCAAGGGGATTCGGTATTTTTTGTGCCTTTTTGCTTACTTGGGTGCATGTGTGTTTTCATGGATTTTTTATCATTCCATGTTGAAAAATAAAGGAAGTTAAATATGTCTTTGCATGATGTGGTTCCCATCTCAAAAAGAAAAAACAGGAAAATAAAAATAATGGAAATTCAAAGCACACCCATTAAACAAAATAAATGCATATGTCTTTGCATGGTGTGGTTTCCATTTCATAAAAACAATGGGAATTCAAAGCACACCTGTTAGATGTAATAAATGGGCTACAAGCACTAGTTATGGGACTAGAAAGACATGTTACCCATGCCTAAAAATCCCCTCTAGCTAATTCCCTTCCTACCTTCCTACTTCTCTGTTGTTCTATGGAAGCACTCTTGTGTCTCAGGGGGGTGGATTGGTCTTAGAATGGCAATGCGAAGTCACTGAACATGGTTGATTTTGGTCTAGAAAAATGATGGATCCTATCAAGTCATTTAACCATAAAATCCACAAGGGACTTCATGTGACCTTAATCAAGAACTCCATTCCACTATCTCTCTCTCATCCATCTATGCTTTTCATGTCTCACCTCACTACGGGCTCATGTTCTTGTTCGATGTCCTAGTCTAATGTGTTAGAATTCTTAGGTAATTTCTTTCAGGTTTTTGCATTTATCTTTCTATAACCATTAATCATCCACAAGTTCCATGGACTCCTTAGCTTGAAGTAATGCAAGGGTAATAAAGGCTTGTGCCTACTTTGGGGAGGACCCACTTACATATCTTTTGGTTAGGTTAGTTAAGTTCTTTATCCTTAAACACTCTTACAATCAAATCCGTTTGTTTATCCCATCAATGAAATCCAGTTGTGCACATCTTCACAACATTTTTTAGTGACCTTTCCTTTTTATTGTTGTGAATTCTTACATCCTCTTCAAATATTTCCTTGTGTAGAACTTTTTCAACTTTAATGGACTACTTCTTTATTTTACCCTATTTGTCAATTTTCTTGCTAACATTACTAAAGGAATCAATCTACCACAATCACAACCTAGCCGAATGTAACCACTGATGAGACAAGGTACTTAGCAGCTATGTGTTACATAATGCATACTAATTCACAATTTTTTTATGGTTGTAGTAGGAATCATGGACTAGAAATAAGACTATCGTCCCCAAGGATGATGCAGTAGTATCACACGATGAGGCCCGTTCATGATCATTGGATTTTCTCTCTCTCTCTCTTCAGCTGCTAAGAGGTGTTAGATGTTAGTTTGTCCAAGTTGTTCACTTCTCTTATTATGAACATCCAATTTTGTAAAGATTGTAAATCCATACACTTGGGCACTCAGAGTCTATCTATTCCATCTAAGTCAGTTTGTATGTCAGTCAATAATCCCATACATGGCCAATATTTTGTAAGGAACTTGTTCCTCCTCTTCTTCATTCAAGGGCGAGTTTTCATTTAGTCATGGAGGTATGATGAATCACATTTTTCACAACCCTGATATTGGATACCTAATATCAAAGCCTCGACATCAGGTATCTAATGTCAGAGCCCAAGATGTGATGTCAGATATTTGATATCAAAGGATATACACTAGCCTATAAATAGCTCTTAGGCTCATGATTTGGAGATAGTTTTCAATTAGTTTTTCATAGTTCTTATTAGAGTAGTGAATCTCTTACAATTTTATTTCTCCAAAGTTAGAATATTTTTGAGTGCTTGTAGCAGGAGTCTGAGTGTGTACAAATCTTTGTTCAAACACTAATGTACCTAAGTGCAATAGTGTGACGAGAATAAAATGAACCTTTTTGACAATCCTTGTAACATTAAGAATAGATTTATGTTTTCTTTAATGCATTTAAATTAAGCAATTTATCTCCAATTGTTAATGAACACAAGCATGACTACTTCAAGCATACATGTAGCACTGGGTAACCAAAAAACACTTAATGTTTGGTAGCCCAACAGTGCTATATGTGTTCAGGATGTGTCCAAGAAATTGGGATGGGTACTTGTGTTAAGCTAGCTAAGTAGTAAATGAATTAGATCTTAAACTACTCTACCTTTCATTCTTGTTGTAGGTGACTAGACTTATAAAACATAAAATTAATAAAATCATGTACCTCAATTGCACTTAAACTACACCCTTGAGCTTCACAAGTGTAATTGGGAAGACAACGGACATTCTCAACACCCATTTTACTTCCTATAAGAACTAATGCATTGGAGAACTATAAGTCCACATAATTCAATCAAATCACATGTGAACTACTTAGTGATTCATATGGTTGGGCATAGGGGTACCTCTTCGCTCATCACATATGATTAAAAATAATAATAAAATAACATTAAAATGATTAATCCACCATGATTACAACTTAGTGAAGTGTAACAAATCCAAGAGACAAGGTGGTAGTAGTAGGTGGGACCTTGTGGTGGTGAATCATCTATCTATAGGCTAGCATTGAGTCATCTCAATGAGGTGGCACGATTAATCAGTAAGATGGAGGGTTCAACATCAATGTTTTCTACTCAAAGAATGCAAGTTCTTGCAAAATCCAATCCTAACACTTGAGAGGTAATGGTGTCCCTTTCTCAATAGCAATAATTCCAAGAAATCTCTAAGAATGTTGCTACCTTTTCGATGCACTTTTAATCTAAGCTCCATACACTTTCAATAACTTGTGACTTGGATCTTGACTTAAGTCTAGCATAAAGAAAATAATTGATCAAACTTAACATTCTATATTAAAATTGATTAGTGGCCCTATTCTTGAGTGAAGTGCATAAAGCATTCAGCAAGCAACAACATGACCTATGAATAAGAAAAGTCAAATTTCAACCTAGAGATAAGGTCCTCTACTGGAACCCCATACTTGTTCCACAATGAACAAAATTTCAAACATTATGGGAGGGGCCTTATATAATTGATAAAATATTTCCTTTTGGGGCCATGTTAATTTACAAAGCTGAGAGCTTCAACAAGAAACAACTGGTCAACATTCAACAAATAAAACCTTTTCATGAGCCCAAGTAAGCTAGTGTAACAAATACCTCATTGGATAGACAACCTCCCTAAATCTTTCAAATCTCCTTCTTCCAACATAGTCATGGGGGAGATGGTTATCCATGCTAATCATTTACGTGGCTCCTTAGTTTTTCTACTTTTTTTTTACACCTTGTTTATGTTACACCTTTTTTTTTATACTTGTTCCTATTTTACATCATTTTTTGTTTTACACCATCATTGATACATTTGATTTTTCTTGAATATTTTACACTTTATTGTATAATTTCCTTTGTTTTGGGTGTGATTTTCTAAATTTATGCAAATAAAGTGCTTTGTGTCAAAAGGACATAGTGATGCTATAACTATTATTAATGGTTTTTTGTACTTATTATTTTTGATTGCTAATGTTTGGTTTCTATTTTTGAATTTTGGTACCAATAACTAAGACATGGTTTATTTTTTATGGAATAGGCAGTGAATCCACAACATCCACCCATCCAAAAACTCTATGGGTTTCCTTGTTTTGGACGTATGAGATCCCTTTCCATTAAGTAAATCTTTAACAAACTTATGACCTTGGTAGTTTCCAAACTTGAAAAGGATTCAAGGGTTTGAAAAGGGTATGACTTCAAGGGAACTCAATACTCTGTGTACCCTTCTACTTAGATGCATAAGTGTTTTCATGGATTTCTTATGATTCCATATTGACCAATAATAGAAACTTGAATAAGTCTTTGCATGGTGTGGTTCCCATCTAAAAAAAATAAAAAACAAAAACACAGCAAAAAATGATGATGAAAAAAATGAAATGATGATGGGAATTCAAAGCACACCCCTCAGATAGAATAACGGGCTACAAGCACTAGTTATGGGACTAGAAAGACATGTTACCCATGCCTGAAAATCCCCTCTAACTGATTTTCTTTCTTACTTCTTGCTTCTCTTTTCTTCTCTATAAGGAATGGTGATTGATCTATGGGAGCACTCTTGTATCTTAAGGAGATGGACCAATTCTAGAGTGGTGATGCAAAGTCATTGAACGTGGTTGGTTTTGGTCTAGACTAAGGATGGATTTTATTAGGTCATTTAACCACAAAAATTCACAAGGAACTTTGCATGACCTTAATCAAGAACTCCATTTCACTTTCTCTCTCATCCATCTATGCTTTCCATGACTAACCTCACTGTCGATGTTCATGTCCCTATTCGATGTCTTGGTTTAATGGGCCTAAATTCTTAGGTAGATTCTTCCAGGTTTTGGTCCTTAACTTTCATAACCAGTAATCACATATGAGGCCCTTAGGTTGAGGTTATGCAAGGGCAAAAAAGGCATGTGCCTAATATGGGAAGGACCCACTTACATATCTCTTGGTTGGGTTAGTTAAGTACCTCATCCTTGGACATTCGTGCAATCCAAAGCTTCATGCACCCATTTGATGCATTCAACTGTGCACTCCTTAAGGTAATTTCTTCAATGAATAAATTCTGCACCCAATTTTTCAATGTTTGAGCTTTTCACAATCCTCTTCGATGATTTCATCAAGTTCTTGGCTTTTATGGAACTCCATGGACCCCACTTTCATCAGAAAACTCCATGTATTTTATGACAAATTCAAGTTGAAAATTTTTGCTTACAACCTTTGTAAACAAGTACTCATCGACAAACCCTACGTATACAAGACCCATATACAGGATCTTGTTGACATGGCATAAAAATAGTATATATATATATATATATATATATATACGTGCCCACACATCAAATTTTTCACATTTCCTTTCAAATGCCAAAGGAGATTTTGTAATTTTCAAAGTTGAGAACCTTCCAAAAGTCATATCTTCCTAATTGTTTGTCCAAATCACCCAGTTTCTCAACCCTATAGCTACCAACGGTTAGCTCTTAGTCATGGGGGCCACAAACCTAAATTTTTTGAGTTTTTGATAGAAACATTTTCTAAAATATTTCTAACTCCCACAAAGGTTTAACAAATAAGCCAACATAAAAACATCAAATTAGAAAATTTAAACACTTCCAACTAGCTCTGGCAACACTTTGAACTTAGAAATTAATAAAATAATAATAAAATAACTAATCTACCATGGTCCAACCTTAGCCTAAGTGTAACAAACTAACGAGAAGAGGTATCAAAACATTATAAGTTACACATTATATATACTAATCCTTGGATGTGCTCTGACCACAAATGACATCAAAGGAGAAGCATACATAGGAAGGAGGACCATCACAGCCATGGGACAAACAACCATGAATGGGAAGGGACCAAGAATAGGCCCAAGAACAACAAGCAACAATATATTCTATGAGAGCTCTTAGGAAGGAGCCCAAAGTGGAATCTGCTCATTAGATTCCAAAACAAGTAGCAGCAACAAAGCAATCCCATTGGGATGAGACACTAGCTCTACAAGCAAACCTTGAGGTGACCTTGATAAAATTTTGCCTCAAGCAGATCAAATCAAAGGAGGTTCTAAAAATAGTGTTCCAAGAGTTCAATTATGGCTCTTTCTTGGAGCAAGCACCTTAAGAAGTATAAGATCAACTGAAGACCTCTCACATGTGGCCCATCATCACTTCTAACGGGGAGTGGTACAAGGGAGAGACATTCTTATTTTAGAATAACAAGCATCCTAGATCAATGGTCAAGATTAAGGATATTTCAGTGTCCTACTCAATGTAGGCCATTTCAAAGCCACTTGGGTTGCCAAAAATTGGGACAAATCTTATTGAGATTCCAATACAAGTAGACCCCAACATCATGAAATAATGGATACAGTGGTGTTATGGTGTCGACCATAAGAAGTATGATGCACTCACACTGACAAAGAGATTCTACTACAAGTTTATAGCCTTTCAACTTAATCCAATGGTAATGCTAAGCAAGATCACTACCTTCTTTACCTATGCATGTGCCGCTCTAAGTGGTAGACTCCTTGTCAACCTTCCATAGCTAATCTATCTTAAGATAGAAAATTGCTTTAAGGAGAATGAACGTGGAAGGAAGCCACTTCCCTTTCCATGCCTCATTCAAAAACTATATTAGAGGGGAGGGATAACTTGTTATAGAAATGACAATGTCCAACATGCTCCATCCACTAATTGGACAGAGATGATGAAGGACAAATTCCTTGCAAAAGTCATCCAAGCAGATGAGTAGCAACCACTGCCTCCACCACCCACTTAACAAATAGTGCCAAATATCATTGTAACTTCTCAACGTTTGCATGAATTTCGAGAATGGATCTTGAGTGAGTAAGAGCAACAAGTAGGAATGAGTGGTGGTGATCCATTTGTGTACCGGCCATTGATGAGTCACTTGAATGAAGTGGCTCAAACATTTAGCTAGATGAAGGGAGGTGGACCAATTTTTTCGGCCCAAAGAATGTAGGCACCTACAAGATCAAATCCTAGTGCCTGAGAGGTGATAGTATCCCTCTCACAATAATAGCAATTCTCAAAAATCTCTAGGAATGTTGCTACTTTTTTAGTGTACCTGGAGGAGGATGAGGAGGCAACAATTTTGGTGATGTGTAGCATAAGGGGTAGGAGACACTAGTAGAGGTGGTTGTTGATAACATTTTTAAATCTCTAAATGCACCTACAACATCTATACCAAATGTCTATACACTTAAAGATGTGCAAACACTCATAGGGATAGTAACTATCAAAGTTAAGCACATCATAACATGACCAATTACTGGATCAATTGGTGGGAATTGTGTAATCAATTATAGAAGTCTTCAACCTTCCAGACAACATAATTGCACCCTAGTTAGAGTTGTTGGAAGCAAGGGGCAAGAACATCATTTTGGAGGGGCAACTCAAAACAACCTAAGAGCTAAATGAACACTTGGCTACAGAGGTTACTGAACTAAGAGCCCAGATTACTGACCTTGCATTCCTCAACTAGGCACTGATAAAGGATGAAGATCTTGAACAACTTCACATAATCTTGAAAGGGGTTGAGGGAGTGATGCAGACACTAGTCTTCTATTGATCCTTGGCAAAGGCCACTCAACATAAAATTCAAAAGTCCTTGCATTAGCCCCATAATGAGAATGTACAATTGACAATATAGAATCATCACCTACGAAATGTTGATGCACAAAAATAGCAAATGGCATATTTCATCCATCAACAACAAGAGTAGCTAGCCAAAGTAAACATTAAGCTGAGGAGATTGGTAGTGAAAAATAGGAACCTCTCCATGGAGGAGGTTTGTTCTCTTCACTATAAGACTACAATTGAAGTAGTCACCTAGAAATTAGAGGCTCTTAAATTCAAGAGAGTCAAAAATCATTATAGAGATCAGGTTAGTATACAAAAATAAGTTAATAAAAAACACATCTAGTTAGCAAAGGCAAAAGTAAACGAGACCCTCCAGCAACTCTAGTAAGGAAGAGAGATTTAGCCACCTATCCTTGATGGGATAGATGCCTACAAAAAAGTGGAGATCTACATGAAGGCATTGCAAATTAAGAAGATGATAGGATACATGAATCTTTCCAATCTTCAATATGAAAATATGGCTATGCTGATTGCTAGGCAACTATTGTCCAAATTGAAAAAATAAGTGGCCAACTCATATTTGTTGTACGAGGCAGAGTTCAAGCACCACAAGGACACCAAGCATAAGCTTGTAGTGGGAAACACAGAACTCGATGTTCTCAAAGAAAAGTTCACTAATTAAAGACCAACTACCAAGAACTTTGCCAAGAGGATGAATGACTACTAGGAGCTACAAAACACATTTAGAGCATTTGATATTAAATGAAAGCAATTCACTACCTAGTTTGTTAATGTGAAGGGGCTATTTCCAGTAATGCCCTCTCCATGAGATATCCTCATTCCAACCCACATTGGTGATGTCATGTGGACTATGAATCATCCCCGAACAAATGAGGAAAAGATAAAGGCATTATTGGATGGCTTTTGCCTTTCACCGAAAGCGACAACTACAATAGGACAACCATAGCTGCCTTAACCACTGCATGCACCTGAAATAAGAGAAGGTCCTCCAGAACATCAAGAACCTCCACTACTTAGGACCATCTAATCTTTTCCACATTCTTCACTCTGTTAGAGGATGTTTGTCCAATTTTTTTAGGCATGTTTTGATGTTCAATTTTGTGTCATGAACACCACAATTTTGTAATCAATGTCAATCTGTACACCTAGGCACTTAGTTTTGTTTTGTTATGTTTGTGTCAGTCAATAATTCTATACCTTCCCTATTTTGTAAATAACCCAAGGATGAGTTTCATTCAGTTGTGGGGGTATGATGAAGTATCTTCAGTTAGCTCCGTCGACAGGATGTTTGTGTCAAAATGTTAGATGATGACAACAATAGAGATTTTTCACATAAATAACGCTAAATAACATGCTTATGGTACATATAGAATAATGAATAATCCAAGCTTGCAAAAGTAAATAGATGTTATTTGTACAAAGTTTTTAGTAACCTATTCCAATGCTCAAACTGGAATGAATGGTTGTTGTGTTAATGTTAAATGTCATAGCTCCTATGGGTGCCATGACAAGTAAAGCATTATGTTTTTCATGGTAGTATTTAATGAAAGCATTACGAAGCACACCTATGAGAAATGACTTTCCAATACTAGTTGTTCCCTAGGTAATCATTCATAAAGGGGAAACAACTTCATCCATTGACTATGAAAACATAATATGCCCTACAATTTTATTGTAGCATTTTTTTTACTTTGCACCCAACTTATCAAAATCGTAGGTACTATAGTCACAATCAATAACAATCATGGAGCGAGATGATTTATTGTTGGTAATAAAGCTTGTAGTGAACTTATTGATAAGAAATGATGGTTCAGGATTTCAAAATCATATTCCTCATGATCTTGCACCTAGGGAGTTACATCTACAAATCAATGAGGTAAGGGAAGTAGCTCATATGGTAGAGTGCTTACTCCCCATGTGAGAGGTATGGGGATTGATACCTTGTGTCTTCAATTAATAATAATAAACCTTTATGCTCCATTCCGAAAGAACATAAGGCCATAGTCTTACTTTTAAATTGATTAGACTTAAGTGACTCTTAGTGATTTCCAAAAACAATATTCTATATTATTATGAAGAAAATAGATTAGTCTTAGTTTTAAATTGATTAAACTTAAGATATTCATTTGGTAAGTCTTAGTGATTCTTAAAAACAATACTCTAGATTCTTAGGCAGAAAATGGCTTTCAATATTTGAGGATAAGATTCTAATATTGTTTATGTTAGTTTTAAATTGATTATACTTAAGATACTCACAAAATCACTTAATTTTAATTTTAATTTTAATTGTAGTAATATTAAAAAACATTTGTAGTGCAAAACATGGCTTCATCGTGTTTATTAAAACACCATGATAGACTCCATCACCACCGCCAACCTCACTCTTGCATAAAAAAGTGCTCAACTCATAACATTTAGCTTCACACTTAATTGTTATGAGTTTGATTCTATTGGGTTTAATATGATAGATCCAAAGGGTCGTAGAAAAATATTTCAGTTTTAGTTTCATATATTAGACAATTATGATATCATAATATAGTTAAGCACATGGAACAAACATAGTGGATGAAATTTTTATCATAATATATATTTTTATTTAGAAAAAGATTAACAAATTTGGAAATTCAAAAAATACCAAAAGGACACATTTGTAATTATTAATAATGAATTGTTAGTTTAGTTATAGATAACACTATAGTGAACAATACCATGACTATGTATATCTTAAAGTATACCTATATTAAAGTTATTCAAGGTTCTAAACTTAAGTTCCAATAACCCTTACATGAGTATTTTTATTTGTGTAGGAGGGTATTGTTTCAAGATTGAATGAAGCAATAAAGAGCCAACGACTTTTGTTAAAATGCTTCTCATTTTTCTAACCTTCCAAGCCTACTAACCAAAAACTTAGCACCGTTTTTGCCACCATTGGGACTTCAAAAATCGTATTTAAAGGTGAAAGTGATGTCGGTGTATAAGGCAATTAAAGTAATTGGATTGTGTGATCCTTAACATTTCTACTAACGCACATTCATCACATAACAACAAAGGTGGCAATTATAGAATTCGGTGTGAGGTGATGTGATAGATAGCGTAATATAGAACACTAATAAGAATGACGAAGCTGAATGTAAAGTTGAATACAAGGGAATTGGAGGGAAGGATAACGTGGGACTTTTCTATTTTGAACAATTGACCTTATCTTGATAAGATACTTATAAAGATGNATCATAATAAAGATGATGATAAAAGTAACTACAATGTGATAGGAGTAATTACAGGAATGTTAAGAAATATTAAGACTTTTTTCTAGCAAGATAAATGTTGGAACAATGTTCATTCTAACTTGATAGGATACTAATAGTGGTGAAGATGGATGACATAAAATTGCCTCTATTACATTATCGATGGAAAAGATAAATTAATAAAAATATCTTTCGGTAATAGATAACATCAACATGTTTCTATATTGGCAACATAGCTACTGGAAAGATATATCAATATTGAGTTTTGAGTTCAACACCTTCATGTACAATGCTATATGAAATAACTATCTAACCAACAACCAAGACTCAATATTATGAAACTAAAACTAAAATTCTATATAAAAATATTATAACTAAAGTCGCTCAAATAAAAAGATGATAAACTCTACTACATTAAAAGAAGATAGAGAAGATAATTCACCTATATATATGAATCTAAGTTTGGATTAAGAGAACAACTACTTGTACTATTCTAGATTGTTGGTTTTTCTGAAATAAGAAGATTCAAAATAATTTTTTATTTTATAGATGTTTTTAACTGCCCTTTTTATCAAATGATGTGGGAGGCTCAATTGTAAAAACCTAATTTTTTTATTATTTTGTAGTTGTGATATCTTTGTAATCTAGATGAGTTTTGGGTTGATCTTGGGCTTCTTGGAAAGCTTTTTTTGCATTCTATAAGCCTGTAAAATTTTAGATCAATTGGAATTTATTTAATGATGCAAATTTGGCTTGAATAGCCAAATTTTAAATAGTTAGATATGAATAGCATGCCTCATTTGAAGGAGGTTACAACGTTGATCCTCAACATCACCTTCAAGTATTCCATAATGCCTATGCCCTTCAAAATATAGAGAGTGATTAGCAAAAATTGAAGTTGTTTCCTAGGACACTTGGGAAGGAGTCAAAAAGTTGGTACAGGTCACTGGAACCTGAATCCATCAAACATTACAATACCATGCTTGAAATTTTTAATGACAAATATCATACATATTCATGAGTGTTAAACCTAAGAAAGAAAATCTAGAACTGGAAACAAGGGACTCATGAGACCCTTGATGAAGCAATAGGTAGATATTACTCACTGTTACACAAATACCCAGGCCATGGATTTTCATCAAAGGAACAGCCAAGGCACATCATAAATGGGCTAAGAAGTAAAACAAGAGAGACCCTTGGGGTTTATGCCCAAGGAAAAGTATTAGAATTAACTATCCATCATATTTAAAGACTCATCAATCAAGTGGTAAAAGAAGAAGGGAAACTTAGCAAAAGGGAATGAGCTGAAGAATACAATAGGGATCCATCAATCTGAAAAAGAGATGCACATGTATGTGATATCCAAGAGGAACAACCCTTGAACCAAGTCATCAGGAAAGAGATGCTACCAATTTAGAAATCTATTGCCAATGTAGTAACACATGTAGCGAAAATGTGGGATTTAGTAGATGAATGATGTACAACATTAAAGATTGTTGAGGAAAAAGCAGAACAAGTGCTCAATAGAGGTAGAGACAAAAAGAAGAAGAGGGAATTTGGACAAAAGGGCAAAGTTACTTCAATAGCTTAGTACTTAGAAACTAGCTCCACAGATGATGAAGGTTGCACCATGTGCCAGTACAAACATCCTAAGGGATGTTGTCTAGTCATGATACATATGTAAAAAACTAGGGCATACACACGTAACCCATGATTTATTCAAAATAAAATACCCAAATAGTTACCTTATCCTCAAGGTAACTACAAACGACAACCTCAACCAACATACTATCCTAGTGGAGTGTTACCACAGCCGCAGGATGACTACCATTAGCAGTGGTAACAACCACAATCATGGGCCATGCCACCACTACACCAATAGTATCCATATCGATAACCTAATCCTTATGGATACTATGTCCAACATTCATTCTCACTTGATCATGCAAATGTTCAAACCTCACAATACTATTCAGCAAACTACCATAGATTGATGCTAGCAAGGATCAATTCCAACTTATATGTGCATCCACCAATAGCTGGACCTACTACTCAAGACTTTAGTCCTATGCCACAAATTCCACCTCCTATTATGTAGGGAAACTTACCATCACAACCTCAACCAAAAAGTGCTACAAGGGTAGTTAATACACATGAGAGGAACGTTACTTATGAGTCTTAGTCCAAGAAATGATTGTTCCTCAAAATGAGCCCAAAGAAAACTCAACAAATGAGGAACACATCTAACTCCATCCCATCCACATCAAGTCCTTCCCAATGCACTAAGATTCTAACTTCATCAAGTCCAAACATCACAACTATCATTCTCACACAAACAATAACCCATTGGATCAAGGTAGGGGCTCATTCATAGAAAAGAACTAATCTAATAAGTCCCTTGATCTATCTTCAAATAGTGAAAAAAACCATGCAAAGATCTATTAGATTCTAGATCTAGAGTAAATGAGATATCTCAAGACATTTACCAGGCCTGGAACCTCCCACCACTAAAGAAAAGTAACATTCATTTAGAGCTTGTAGACCAATCAATCAAAGTTCCACTTGGACAGGTGGATGATGTAAATACCACCATTAGTGGCTGGTCTTATCCCACTGATTTTCTAGTAATTCATGTGGAGAAAAATATGGTAAAGTTCCCAATTCTCGTGGGAAGAGGTTAGCTTAGCACCATGGATGCAAAGCTTAGAATTCATGATTTATCCTTGGAAATTTCCATGGAAGATGAAGTTGGAATCATACACAGACAAAGGGTTCCATGTATTGCATATAATGATCATGGGTGCAATTGTGTGCAAAGAATTTGGGCCATTAAATGAAAAAGGACTAAGGCATGCAATCAATGTGTAAAAATTAAGTTGTGTGCAAAATTTCTTGTATGCAACAACCACCCAACACGAGGGCACCCAGTGGCTTATTACCACCGAAGAAACCCAACCTAATAAGTACATCAAACTAGAAGAATAAACCATCAATACCTGCATGGAAAAAATAGATAAGCTGGAACAATTAAGAAAAAGACACTCTTACCCTTAGAACAATCAGGAGGAAGAAATCGATGAGGGACACTTAGAAATCCTAAACACAATTGAACTACAACCACTAGAATTGAAGGCCCTACCAACAACATTAGAATATACATTTCAAAGCAACAAGAAGCCAGTAATTATCAATGCCAACCTAGAAAATGAACAAAAAGGAAACTACTAGAAGTGCTCAAAAAATGGCCCATAGTATTCACATGGTCTTATGATGAGATCATAGGAATTGATCCATGAATTTACCAACATAGGATATAGACTAATCCTGCAATCAAACCAAAATGCCAACCTCAACAAAGACTTAATCCTAAACTCGAGGAGGTAATCAAGCAAGACTTGGAAAACTTTCTAAAGGTAGAATTCATTTATCCAATTGTGGATAGTGAATGGGTAAGCCCTATGGTAGTTGATGAGTGGCGAGATACCCCTACACTCAACCATACGAATACGAGCGTAGCATGCGCGATCCGGTTGAACTCTATAGACTAAGTACCTATAAGCCCCATGGAACACTTAGGGTTAATCATTTGTTGTCTTCCCAGACTTACTTGTAGTTGTCATGGTGTATGGTTAAGTAAGTTTGAGGTATATGATTTTTATAGTTTTTATGTTTTATGTCTCCTATGCTAACAAGGTGAAGGATTGAGAAACTAATTACTAACTCTAGCTAATGAACTAAGTCTAAATTACCCAGCATTAGCATCCGTTCCCACTTACTGTACACACCCTGAACCGATGCAACCATGGTTACCAAACGCTAATCATTGCTGGGATCACCACGCGTAACGCACATGCTCAAGGTGGTCGTACTGAGGCACCTAACTAGGAGAGAAGGGTTGAGAGAGAAAACAGTAAATAACAGATAATAAATAATAGTAAAGAAAATCCTAATTAGCCTATTCCATGCACTGCAAGTTTTATCATGAAGCTTGTCTTTATTGCCATACACAAACTTGTGTTTAGGTACAATGTCTGTTCAAATAAAGATCCATTCACTTTGGGACTCCTACTATGGGCACATGGAAAATATTCTATCTCGATCAATCTGCCAGATATTCCCTACTGTCTAGCCTAGGATGAGGAAACAAGGGAGAGACACCTCTTATTTATAGATATGACGACGCACCACGATATCATCTTTATTGTTGTACACAAACTTGTGTTCAGGTACAATGTTTGCTCGAATAAAGATCCGTTCACTTTGAGACTCCTGCTGCAGGCACATGGAAAATATTCTATCTCTGGAGTGATCAATCTGCTAGAGTTTCCCTACTGTCTAGCGTAGGATGAGGAAACAAGGGAGAGCTGCCTCTTATTTATAGATATGATGATGCACCGCGATATCGCATACATGATCTCGTGAGGGATGCGATATCACAATGGCTGCAATATTGCATACGCGATCTTGCGAGGGATGCAATATCACGACGGCTGCGATATCGCGTCCCATCATACCCCCATGACTAAATGAAAACTCATCCTCGAGTTCATTACAATAATATCGGGAAGGTATGGGATTATTGACTCAAAGGAAACTAATGGGATGACATGTGAACGGATCATAATTACAAGACTCAACAAACTGGTGTTCATGACAACAAGAGTGAACACCTTATTACATTGATATCAGGCCTCCTTTGGCAGCTAAGGGAAAAGAGAAGAGAGAAGAGAGAAGAAATTTTTGCGACTTCCAACGCTAAGATTGCACCTTTCGTTGTCCATCCATAAGCACACCATCAATCTTGCTCCTTGCATAACTGCTTCAACATTGCTCCATTCCAAGTGGTCCCTCCAGATTTGGTTCATTGTTGCATGATTTCCATCTGCACATACAACACAGTCTTGTATTAGCAAGGGTGAATGAATTTCAATGCAGTTGATACCTTGCTTCGGTGTAAGTCCATTGGCTGAGTTGTGGTATGGCTGATGCGGGTCTGGAGATAGATAAATGATGACTACCGAAGGTGTAGGTGTTAGGAGAAAATTGAAAAAATTGGGCCTCGTACCCCCATGACTAATCACAAACCTTTGATAGTGAGAGAATGGAAAAAGAAAAGGAATAAGAAGGATGGATAAAAAGAGACAATGGTAATGTCGATAAAGTGGATGTTAAGATGGAAATGAACAAAACAAAATTAATTGCAAAATGTTAAGGGAAAGAATTTAACTGGTGCACCAAATAGGAATGTCAGTGGATCCTCCCCAAAGCAAGCTCATGTCCTTAATGCCCTGACAAACCCACATTCCAAGAGTTCGTAGGCTCTGGGAATGTCCTTTGGAACAAGAGTTAAAGTTTTAACTGTAAGAATTTACCAAAAAGAAAACAATGTATCGACCAAAATATACACTAATGATACAACCGACAATGAGGTGAATAATGGAGAGAAGGGTGGAGAGAAGAGAATGGAATGGAATCCCAAGAACAAGGTGGTGTATAGTGCCTTGGTGTGTTTCATGTTTAATGTGACTTGGTAAATCTCATTCCAACTCTAACCTCAAACCAACCACATCCAGTGACTTCACATCAACGCACTTGGCCAAACCATCCTCTTGAATAACAAGAATGCATCTCCAAAGAGCCACCACCATTCCGACAAAACAAATGAAGAGAGAATGGGAAGCGAGAAGGGCCTTAGTTAAAGGGAACATTTTTAGTTCCATAACTAGTGCTTGTAGCCCAAGTTTATTTCATCTAAGGGGTGTGCTTTGAATTCTCACTTTTTTTCTTTTTTTTTTCCTTTTTTCCTTTTTTTGTTTTGTGTTTTGTGTTTTTATGGGTGAGAACCACACCATGTAAATATTTCTTATTTTTATTGGCTTAGCTTCCTGATGATTGGGTAACATCGGAATGACAAGAAAACTCAAAAAGAAAACATCCAAGCACCCAAGAGAATTGCCAACACAAATGCATCAAGTTTCCTTGAAGTCACACCCTTTTCAAACCTTGAGTTCTTCCTTAGTTTGAGAAGTACCCAGTCACTGATTCATTAAAGTTCTTATTAGAAAGGGACTGTACATTTCCAAGCCAAGAGAGACCATAGAAACCAGTGGATGTATGGATGAAGTGGACTCATTGCTTGCCATATCAAAAGAACATACCTTAGTATCAACATCATAACTTTAAGGTAAAAATCAAACATTAGCAATCAATGAAAAATAGTTCATACCATCGTGAAGAACACTTATTGGGTGACAAACTTATAGGATGGGTAACACACACACAAACACACACAAAAAATGGAAAAATATAACGATGTTGTAAAAAAAATCAAGAAAGTTAAAGAAATTTGTAAAACAAAAACATGTAAAACAAAAACTGTAAAACAAAAACTTGTAAAACAAAAATGTGTAAGACAAAAATGTGTAAAACAAAAACTTGTAAAACAAAAGCGTGTAAAACAAATATGTGAAACAAAAATGTGTAAAACAAAAACGTGTGAAACAAAAACATGTAAAACAAAAATGTGTAAAACAAAAACTAAAAAGAACTGAGGGCCTCCAATGATTAGCATAGGTGGCCATCTCCCCCATGACTAAATGGAAAGAGAGAGATCCAAAATAATGAGAGCCTATTTGAATTTCGTAAAAGTGCCCAACTTATCCCTATTGATGTTCTTAGATTAAGGGGTGGAAGTCGGCGATGCTCATATTCCAATGTGTCTATGCCTTCATTGTTAGCATGAGTTTCCTCAGTTCGTTTTGTGCATATTAGTTTGCTCTTTCTAGTAGCTATCAACCATGGGGTGTCTACTACTGGTGTGGTTGCTACATACAGGCACCTTTGAATTTGTATTTCTTGGGCACACTGATTACATGGAAGAAATTCTTAACATTCTTCCATATCATCACCCTTTGAGTCACTATATGTGATACATGGAACTTTCTTCTTCTTGATATTTCCATAAATATTTACCTTAGATATCTGCAAGGAAAGATCATGGATCCCTAGGTACGCATCTACTGTACTTAGCCATGGCCTTCCCATTATAATTGGGAAACCCCCTTCGTTGTTGTTGATTTTAATCACCAAGAAATCAGTTGGGTATGACCACCCACACATAGTGGTAATGATGTCCTCCACCAATCCCAAGGAAACGGTGATGGACTGGTCAACCAGCTCCAGTTGAATGTTGCTCTTCTTAAGTTGGGGCAGGTTCCATGCTTGATACATTTCTCGTGATATTAAATTTACTCTAGAACCTGAGTCAAGAAGATCCTTATGTAGTTCGTTCTTGGCGATTTGTAGATAGATTAGGGGACTCCCAGGGTCAGATAGTTTCTTGGGAAGGTGGCCTACCTTGATCCAGTTGGTTACGGTATGTGTTAACATAACCGTATGCGTACAGCTCTGTTGGACTTAAGGGTGCTCCGAAGTGTTAGATGGTGGAGGAGTGTACATGTGCTCAATCGTTTATTGTTGCGAGAGTTTGTCTAGGCTTCTAGTTCTGAAGAAAGGTCTTCTCTTTTTATAGTTGTCAAAACTAGCAGTAGGTTGAATATTTACAGCTCTCACAGCGTTACGTTGCTGCAATTGAGTAGGGAGTTCCCCTTGCATTGTTGGAGCAGGTTGTATGGGAACTACAGGTGGAAGAGGTGCAGATGGAGTTGGAGGATGGGATGAATGTGGGATGTCTCCAAAAAGAGAAGGAGTTCTCCTGAAGTATCCTGAACTTGGTAGTGACGTTGGGGAGTTGTGTGACCCATAGAGTCACTTGGAGAAACTGGTTGCTGCACATAGTAACCATATGGGTTTGGCTGCCAGTAAGGGTATTGTTGTGCTGGCGGTGGCATCCCCCATGACTATGGGTATTTCCACTACTGATGTTGTCCGCTGGGTTGTGGTGGAGTTCCACTTGGATAGTACGTTAGTGGTTGATCGAACTGCGTTGGGTTACCTTGAGGATAAGGTAACCTTCGGGGTGTCTACTGTTGATTAGGTCTCAGATTTAGCGCATACACCCCAGACTTCTGTAGATGTGAGATAATTGGACAACATCCCTTAGGATGGTCATATTGGCAGATCTCACATCCACTTTCATCATCTATGTTTGAATCCATAACTTCATCAAAGATAGTAATTTTCCCTTTACCCTTGTTATGTGCTGGGCCTGAATCTCTCTGCTTTGTCTTACCTTTGTCACTACTTTTTTCCTCCTTAGACTATTCTACAATTTTCAAGACACTTTCAAGTCTGTAGTCTAAGGAATCCCACAATTAGTCTACCTTAGCCAATACTTCAGTTGTTAGTTTTTGCATCGGCAAGGTTTTTCGGTTCACCAACTCTTCGAGTGGTGACTCATCCTCCTCATCACAAAATCTTACTCCCTTCTTCTGAAGGGAGGGATCATAGTTGTATTCTTCTGCACTTTCCATTTTTATAGCTCACCTTCTTCTTTTGCTACTTGCTCCAACAAGCGATGTACTTCATGGGCTCTAAGTTCTGATAGTCTCCCTTGGGCATAAGTCCTAAGGGTTCTCTGAGTTTCATGCCTTAGCCCATCCACAATGTGGTGAAGTTGATCCTGTTGAGCATACCCATGGCCCGGGCAATGATGTAACAATGTGTAGTAGTGGGCCATGGTAGCATCCAAGGGTTCATGAGTACCTTGCTTCCATCTTTGGATCTGCTTACGCAAATTAGACACTCTGGAGTACATTTGATACTTATCATTGAAGATTTCTAGCATCATACTCCACCTCCTAATGGTTTCTGGTTCTAAGGACCAGTACCAACTCTCTGCTTCTTTGGTGAGTGTCCTGGGAAACAACTTAAGTTTTTGCCACTTGTTTTCTATGTTTTGCAAGGTGTAGGCATCGTGGAATGCCTATAAATGATGTTGTGGATATGAGTAATATTCCCCCTCAAAGCGTGTGATATTGTTCATGTCTAAGCATTTGATCTGACTGTCCTTCGGATGCCTTGTTGGAATTCTTATAGCCTCCGTTATGTCGAGCATACTTCGAGTTGCAAGTAGGGGATCATCATGATCATCTCTTTCATGACGTCTATGATGTCTTCATTGTTCCCTACTTTCCCTTCAATCTTGCCCTTATCCTCTCTCTCGACTTTCATGTCGAGATCTCTCGTTTCGTCTACCCCTATCCTCACCGTTATGTTCATGATGGTTGCACCTAGATGTGGAAGGAGAGGATGAGTGATGAGATGAAGGAGAAGAAGAAGGGGAATCATTGCCATGATGATGTTTCTTACCTTCTCTTTGGCTACTTCGACCTCGATCATGATGACGATCTAAGTGCCTGTCCTTATTATGAGTTGTTGTTCCCTCTGTGAACTATTTGCGTTCACGGGGATCAGAACCAGTGTTATGTATTATTGATCGTAGGTTCTAATACCCAACCTCCTCATCGTCATTAGGAGGGGAAACATCATTTGCTAAAGAACCCGTTATAATGGGTTCCTCATCTCCTATTTCACTAAGGACGTGCGAACCTTTGCCCTTCAATAGTGTATGTTGGCTCTCTTGCCTTGAGTCCCTCATACGTTGTGTAGCTGTGGGATGATAATCCCTCATGTCAAAGTCTTTTACAACATATTCAGCATATAATTCTATCATGCTAATCTGTGCCAAGACACGGAGCATGTTAGGGATTGATCGATCTGGGGGTAACATGATGTTACCTTGCAGATCTCTCCATCATAGTTGTTCATCTTGATGGAGGATAAAGGTAAAGTTTGGAATATACTCATCGGGATGAGTATAGACTATCTGATATTGTTGAGGACTTGGCTGATTTTGGTCATGTGTTTTTGATTGCTGACTGTTTCATGTATTATCCCTAGGCGGTGAGCTGTTTTGTTAGAAGAAGACATTTTTATCGGTGTGCTAATTACCATTATAAATTTTTCTTATTTTAATTAATTAACCCGAAGGTTCGTTTAGGCTCCCAATGATGTGAGTGATATCCTATGTCCTACTTAGCGCACAAACACTTAGTCCCCAGCAACGACGCCAATGATGAGTGGCGAGATACCCCTACACTCAACCATACGAATACGAGCGTAGCATGCACGATCCAGTCGAACTTCGTAGACTAAGTGCCTACACGCCCCATGGAACACTTAGGGTTAATCATTTGTTGTCTTCCCAAACTTACTTGTAGTTGTCACGGTGTATGGTTAAGTAAGTCCGAGGTATATGATTTTTATAGTTTTTATATTTTATGTATCCTATGCTAACAAGGTGAAGGGTTGAGAAACTAATTACTAACTCTAGCTAATGAACTAAGTCTAAATTACCTAGCATTAGCATCCATTCGCACTTACTGTACACACCCTAAACCAATGCAACTATGGTTACCAAACGCTAATCGTTATTGGGATCACCACGCGTAACGCACGTGCTCGAAGTGGTCGTACTGAGGCACCTAACTAGGAGAGAAGGGTTGAGAGAGAAAATAGTAAATAAAAAATAATAAATAACATTAAAGAAAATCCTAATTAGCCTATTCTATGCACTACAAGGTTTATCCACAAAGCTCATCTTTATTGTCGGACACAAACTTATGTTCAGGTACAATGTTTGCTCGAATAAAGATTCATTCACTTTGGGACTCCTACTGTGGGCACATGGAAAATATTCTATCTCTGGAGTGATCAATCTACCAGATTTTCCCTACTATCTAGCCTAGGATGAGGAAACAAGGGAGAGCCGCCTCTTATTTATATATATGACGGTGCACCGCGATATTGCATACGTGATATCGTAGGGGAAGACGCGATATCGCAAGGGAGGCAAAATCGCGACGGCCGCGATATCGCGACGGCCGCGATATCGCGGCCCATGCGATATCGTGTCCCATCAGTAGTTCTAAAAAAGAAAGGTAAATGGCACATCTACATTGACTTCCAGTTGTTAAACTTAGCCATGTTTAAGGATCATTTTTCATTGTCCTTTGTTGATCATGTCTTGGATGCAATTTTAGGACATGAGTACTACAGTTTTTTGGATGGGTACAATGGATATAATCAAATTTGCATTGCACCAGAGGATCAAGAGAAAACCACATTCACCAATCCATAGGAAACATTTACTTACAAAAAATTGCCTTTTGGTTTGTGCAATGCACTAGCAACCTTCCAAAGACTAGTTTTAAGCTTCTTCCAAAAGCAAATAGGCAAGGGTGTTGAAGTTTTCATGGTTGATCTCTCCACATACGAGCTAGATTTCAAAAAAACCTTGGACCAATTGAAGAAAGTACTTAAAATATGTATTGAAACTAATCTAAAGCTCAATTGGTAGAAGAGCCATCTTATGGTTTAGGAAGGCATAGTACTGCAACACAAAATCTTCCAAAAGGGTATAGAGGTAGATCCTGAAAAAATCAGAGTCATCCAAAATATCACTCAAAGGCTACAGATAGTAAAAGATGTATGATCCTTTTTGGGCCATACGGGATACTACAAAATATTTATTGAAAACTTCTTGAAAAGAGCCAAATCGTTGGTAGAACTCACAAATAAGGATTCACCTTTTGAGTGGAGTAAGTCATGTGAAAAGGTGTTCGAAACTTTGAATAAAAGTTAGTTGATACTCCAATCCTCCAAGTCCTAGATTGGTTATGACGTTTTCATATCATGACTGATGCCTTCAACTATGCACTTGGTGCAATACTGACATAACTTGATGATCAAAAGAGATCATAGTAGATACACTGTGCCAACATGAGCATCACTAGAGCACAATTAAACTACACCATAACTAAAAAGGAGTTGATGGTTGTGGTGTATGTGCTTGAGAAATTTAGACATTATGTGCTCAATTACCAAATCTATGTCCACATAAACCATAGTGCCATCTAATTCTTAATGAACAAGCCAATAGTCAATCCCAAAGATAAGATGGCTTGTAATTCTTCAAGAGTTTAACATCACAATGATTGATAAAAAAGGAAAAGAAAATGTTGTAGCTGATCATTTATGAAGGTTGAAATGGGACAGAGACAATTGAGTAGAACCCTTATCAGACCAATTTCCCAATGAGGACCTCTTCACTAAACAGCAAAGGTTGTAAGTTCAAAAGAACAGCCATGGATTGTAAAGTACCTAACGTATCTCACCACACACGAGCTTCCTTCGAATGAAACAAAAAAAATGTGAACAATTCCTTCAAAAAGCTAAATAATACATGGAAATAAATGAAAACCTATACAAAATTTGTGCAAATGGGATTGTTAGATAGTATGTACCTAATCACAACCAGCAAAGGGTATTACAAGATGCACATGAAGGTCCATGTGGTGGCCACTATGTAGGGCGTAGAACAATACTTAAATTACTGATGGTAGGTTACTTCTAGCCTACTCTATTCAAAGATGCACACACTTTTTTCTAATCATGTGAATGTTGCCAAAGAGATGGAGGAATTATGAGCAGACATGAAGGGCCACAACACCGGATATAGCTACTAGAACCTTTTGATATTTTGGGAATTGATTTCATGGGATCCATTCAACCAATGTCAAATAGAAAAGCATACATTATTCTGACTATGGATTATTACATGAAGTAGGTAGAGGCAGCAATAGTAAAATATTACAAGTTTTTCCAACAACATATGAATCAATTTCGAGTATCTAGAACACTAATATCAAATAATGGAACCAACCTCTCTGGTGCTACCTTTAAGAAAATCATGCAACTTGGGGTCAACCATAAATTAACAACACCATATCATCCCTAAGAAAATGATCAAGCTGAACTTACTAACCGTGAAATTACTAGAATACTTACTAGAATGGGTTACTAGGTTTAGACATGATTGGAGTATGAAATTAAACAATGTTCTATGACCCTATAGAACATCCTAGGAATTACCTATAGGGTACACCCCATATGAGCTAGTCTATGGAAAGTTACTGACACTTCCAATCTAGGCACAACTTCACACTTTAACTACTACTAGTGAAATTCACCTTGATTTGAGTTTACCATAAAAGGAACGTGTAATGAATCTACATCTTTTAAATGAAAATAGACAAGTACCACATATGGGTAGTGAAGTACACAAGCACTATTTCAAACTTAGGCATGATTCATGTATAAGAAATTGTTGAATCCTATTTTGACATGCTTCGATATCAAAGCCTCAACATTGGATACCCGATGTTGGAGCCCAAGACGTGATGTCGAATATCCAATATTGCAGGGTATATGCTGGCCTATAAATATAGTGCTTAGGCTCATAGTTTTCATAAGTTTTTAGTTGATTTTTTCATAGTTTTTTCATAGAGTAATGAAGCTCTTGCAATTTGTTTTCTCCAACGTAGAATATTTTTGAGTTCCCACAGTAGGAGTCTAAGTGTGTACAGATCTTTATTCGAACAGTGATGTACCTGAGCATAGTAGTGTGATGGGAATAAAAATGAACCTTTTAGATAATCCTTCTAGCACTGAGAATAGACTGATGTTTTCCTTAATGCATTTAATATTCATGCACTTTACTTTCACATACTTTAATTAAGTAATTAATTTATAGTTGTTAATTAACATAAGCATAGCTACTTCAAGCACTTGGTTACCCAGATATGTTTAACATTTGGTAACCTAGCAAGGCCATATGTGTTCAGGATGTGTCCAAAAAAGTGGGACGGGTACTTATGTTAGGCTAGCTAGACAATAAATGAATTAGATCCTAAATTACTCTACCTTTCATTATTATTGTAGGTGATTAAACTTACAAAACATAAAATGATAAAAATCATGTACCTTAATTACACTTAAACCATATCCTTGAGCTTCACAAGTGTAGTTGGGAAGACAATGAACATTCTCAATGCCCATTTCACTCCCTAGAAGAACTAGTGCACTGGAGAATTATAGGTCCATGGAATTCAACTGGATTTTATGTAGAAACCTTAATGATTCGTATGGTTATGTGTAGGGGTACCTCACCACTCATCATTAGTGCCATTGCCAAGGATATTTTAGTTGTTACATGCACTATCTAGGACTTAGTAAAAATCATTCAAAATTATTGGAATGAACCTTGGAGTCATATCATACTTCAAAAATAACTACAACAATTTCTAAAAGCACACTACAATTTTTATGTTCTAATATAAAATTTCTTCTTCTCATAGGAGCAATTCTTCGCCCAAGTCTAATGGAGTTCATCAACTAGTGCCTTAACAATACCGAGTGGTATATGCTCATCCTGATGAGTATGTACCAAATTTCATCTTCATCTTACATCAAGATGAACAGGTGTGATGGCATAACATGAAGGGCAACATTGTGTTGCCACTAGATCGGTCTATTCCTACGATGCTCCAACAAATGCTTATATGATGGGATCTCCAAGGACTTCATGTTGAGTATGTTGTGTAGGATAGTGATGCTAGGGATTACCACCCCACTAAAGCACAACATCTAAGGGATCGATAGCTATAACAATGCCATGAATTTGTGAAGGGAAAAGGATTTAATGATTCTTCATTCCTGCTATACTAAAAAGATGATGGAGAACCCTTCTCTAAGGGTTTTCCATTCAATGAAATTCCTCTCTTTAACTTCAATGAAGGAGGTCAAAACCAAAACCTACAATCCATAAGTCATAATTTTGATTTTGGCAATAATGGATCCAATGACAAAGAAGGATTGAAAGAGGCAAGTCAAGGTAGCCATGCAGACAAGAAACAAGATCATGATCATAGTCACAATTATCAAAGAGGTGATAGTAGGCATCATGATGATGCTAGTCCTTCTTCCTCTTCACCTTCATCATCATCATCTTCTTCTTCTAGCTTTGATTGCAATCACAAAAAGTGTAACTGTAATAGAGGTGACTGAGGAGAGCAAGATAACCAAAGGGACCATTAGACAAGCCAATATCAAGGGTGTGGGCATTCAAGAGAGACCCATCTCCATGAACAAAGGGGTAGTAGAGGGCATCGTAGGCACTATAATCATGGCCTCTATGAGCATTTTCTTACTAGATGAAGTATGCTAAACATTTCAGAGGTAGTACAAATTCTAGCAAGGCATGTAAAGGATAATTAGATCAAAATACTAGACATGAACAATATCCCTCAGTTTGAGGGGGGATATAACTTAGATCCATAGATCCATCTCCAATCTTTTCAAGATGCATGTGCCTTGTAGAATATAGAGAATGAGTGGCAAAAAATTAAGTTATTCCCAAGGACACTTATTAAAGAAGCTAAAAACTAGTACCAATTCTTAGAATTGAAATCTATTAGAAAATGGAGTATAATGCTTGAATTGTTTAATGATAAATATGAAATGTACTCCTAAGTGTCCAACTTGAGAAGGTAGATCCAAGGATGGAAATAAGGAACACATGAACCCTTGGACGCTACCATCAATCAATACTATTCCTTAATGCATAGATGTCCTAGCCATGGTTATTCTCAACTGGACAAACTTTGCCACATAGAAGGGATTCAATTTGAAATGAGAAGAGACCTTGGTATCTATTCCTAAGGGCAGTTGGCAAAATTAGGCACTTGTCAAATCCAAACATTGATTGAGCAGGTAGCTAAAGAGGAAGGTGAATTATGAAAATCAGAAAGTGTAGAAGAGTATAATCATGATCCTTCCATTTGCAAGCAACAGGTTCAATTTTGTGATAGTGAGGAAGAATTAGCACTTACTATTACCCTCATGATAATTATTGAACTCATTCTCCACATGTAAGAAGGGATACCATCTTTTACCCTTATCCTCTTCCGGTTCTTGCACATCTTCCTCCTCCATCCACACAACTACCACCTGCTCCACCTATGCAAGTTGAACTTCTAGCTCAAATGCAACAATGCAACACTACCAGGGTAATTAATCTACAACCGATTCATCAACCAAGTGATTCAAATACTTTCTGAAAGAAATGACATTTCTTCTAACCTTGCTGTCCACCTAAGCCCTCATATACACCTACGGTTGACAATCCTATTTCTCCATCTCCCTCTATACCAAATTCCTTTGAGGCCCCTTCAAACCAAATATTGCCCAAGATCCATATTTTGATGCATGCTCATATCATATCTAATTGGATCTATGCTGGAAACCTTCCCAAGAAATTAGCAAATCCTAGGAGTCCTCTTATTTATTTGCAGATTGCTAAGAATGAATCATGCAAAGCTCTTTTGGACTTAGGTTCTAGATGTATACTACATGGAACCTTCCTCCTCTCAAGAAGAGCAATATCATATTAGAATTTACAAACTAGTCCATCATTGTTTCATTAGGACTAATAGAAGACATTGTGTCCACTATCTATGGGTGGCCTTGTCTTGCTGATTTCCTAGTAATCAAGGTGGAGAACTACAAGGGAAACTTCCCAATCATCATGGAAAGGATATGGCTAAGCACCATTGATGCAAGAATAAGCATCAAAGATCTTTTTCTAGAATCCAAAGAAAATGCATTCAGGAAGATCAAGAAGAAGTGAGTTTCATGCATCACGCACAATGATACAAGGTGCGATTATGTGTAGAAACTCTGGGTAGTGAAATGAGCATCCATCTGTACATGCAAGCAATGTGCACCAGAAGTAGGAATTCAAAGGTGTCTATACATAGCAACCACAAAATAGGAGGGTACCCAGTGGCTAACTGCTAATTCTGAAAGCAGCACACTTTACATGGAATTGACTAAGAGCCTAACATGTACATATGTTGCAAGAATGGATAAAATAGAGTAAGTTCATCACTAACTCTATGATGATGCAAATGATGATACCTATTGGGGAGAGTTGGAAATTCTTGAAAATTTCAAGCAAAAGCCCCCTAAACTAAAAATGCTACCGACCGGCATGGAATATGTGTTCTTAAAAAATGGAAAGCCAATCATAATCAATGCAAATCATTGATTTTCAACTATTGAATATGGCAACATTCAAGGACTATTTTCCATTTCCATTTGTTGACCAAATGTTAGACACAATATCTAGGCATTGCTACTATAGTTTTCTAGATGGTTATAGTGGCTATAACCAAATTCAAATTGCACTAGAGGACTAGGCCAAGACAACATTCACAAGTCCCCAAGGGACTTTTACATATCATAAGATGTCATTTGGTTTATGTAATGCCCCTAGTACATTACAACATCTAATTTTAAGAATTTTTCAATAGCAAATCAGTAGTCATATGAAAGTCTTCATGGATGACTTCTCCACCTATGGAGCTACATTTGAGCAAGCCCTAGACTACCTTGAGCAAGTACTGAAATGATGTGTTAAAACAAACTTCGGGCTCAATTGGTAATAGAATCATCTAATGGTCTAGGAAGGCATTGTATTGGGGCACTAAATATCACAAGTATGAATTGAGGTAAACCATGAGAAAATAACGGTCATCCAAGGAATAACCTAACTATAAACTATCAAAGATGTTTGGTCATTCCTTGGACATAGTAGCTACTACTAACAATTCATAGAGAATTTCTCTAAGATCACAAAACCATTGGTGGAGCTAACAAAAAAGATGCTCCATTTTTTTAGACCATAGAATGTGAAAAAGCATTCTAGCAACTAAAGGAGAAACTCCAATCCTACAAGCATTCAACTAGTCTAGACCATTTCATATCATGATGGATGCATCAAATTACATCTTAGGAGTTGTGCTTACACAAATGGATGACAATAAACATCCATACTACATCCACTGTGCTAGCTGAAGCATTGTGGGTGCACAACTAAACTACACCATGACAAAAAAAGAATTGATGGTAGTGGTCTTTACTCTAGAGAAGTTCAGGCATTATGTGATCTGCTTCCTAATGAACAAGTTAATGATAATTCCCTGTGTCATATGGTCACTGGTGATCTTATAAGAATTCAATAGTACAATGGTATATCGAAAACATACTAAGAATGTGTTGCTAACCACTTGTCTTAATTACAATGGAACAACAAAGAGAAGGAAAATTCACTATCTTATATGTCTCTTGATGAACTCCTCTTTGCCAGAGATATAATTGAACAATTTCCCAATAAGCCTAAATGGTATGATGGCATTCTCACCTCTCCTCTCACTCAAGAGATGCCACAAGCGTTGGACCATTGGAAGAAACAACATTTTCTTCACCAGGTAAAATGCTTCATGGAGATCAACAAACACCTTTACAAAGTGTGCATTAATTGCCTAGTTCAATGGTGTGTTCCTGATACTAATCAATTGTATGTTCTCCAAGATGCTCATGAAGGTCCTTATCGAGGCCACTATGCTAGGAGATGCATAGCCATTATGATCTTGATGGCAGGGTACTATTGGCCAACAATTTTCAAGGATGCTCATCAATATTTCTGCTCTTGTGAATCATGTCAACGAAATGGTGAAATGACTACTCAAACGGAGGGATCTCAACAATGGATTCAACCACTAGAACCATTCAACATCTAGGCCATTGACTTCATGAATCCCATCACACCCATCTCAAATGAACAGGTGTACATCATACTCATTGTTGACAATTGTACGAAATGGGTAGAACCTGCAACCGTCATCGACTGTACATCTTCTACTGCTTCTCAATTTGTATAACAAAATGTTGCAAATAGGTTCAGTGTGCCCTGTGCATTAATTTTTGATAATGAAACTCACTTTATAGGCACTACTTTTTAGAAGCTCATGCAACACTTGGGGGTTGAACATAAACTCACAACACCCTACCACTTTGAAGCCAATGGTCAAGCTAAGGTTACTAATAGGGAAATCACAAGGATCCTAATAAGAACTATTAGTAGGTATATGAAATACTAGAGCACAAAACTCAACAATGTCCTTTGGGCCTACCACTCAACATGGAAACTTCCAATAGGCTACTCTCCCTACGAGCTTATGTATGGAAAATTACCAATACTTCCTATTCAATCCAAGTTTCGTACATTGTCAATAGCCTATGTTCTTGACCTTGACTTGAGTCTAGCACAAAAGGAATGATTAATGAATCTCAACTTGCTAGAAAAAAATTGATTAGTAGCCCTATCATCTAACGAGCTGCACAGAGCATTCAACAAAAAATTCCATGACCTTAAAGTTAGGAATTTCAAGCTTCAACTAGGAGATAAGGTTCTATATTGGAATCCCACACATGTACCCCAACAAACTAAGTTCCAAACATTGTGGAAAGGACCTTATATAATTTACAAAAATTTTCCTTTTAGGACCATGATGATCTATAAACCTAAAAGCCTAGACAAGAAATAGCTAGTCAACATACAAAAAAGTCAAACATTTTCATGAGCATAAGCCAACTAATACAACAAACACCTCATTGGATGAACAAACACACTCAATATTTTAGATTAGTCATGGGGGAGATGGCTATCCAGGCTAATCATATAAGCTACTCAGTGTTTCATATTTTTTTTTTACAACTTTTTTGTTTTACACATTCTTTATTTTACACTTTTTGTTTTCTACATTATTAATTTTTCAAACTTTTTGTTTTACAACATTGTTAGCATGTTTTTCTTTATTGGGATGTGATTTTCTTATCTTGTTTTAATAATAAGTGTCTTATTGCCAACTTGGTACAATGTGATTTAATTGATGTTTACATGTGCTCTGTGGTTATTTGATTATTGGTGTCTAGATTCTAGCTTTGATTTTTGTTATGAATAACTAGAACATGGTTTCTTATTTATGCAACAAGCAATGAGTCCACAATATCCATCCATCCACAAACTCTATGGTTTTCCTTATTCTAGAAATGTGTAGTCCCTTTTTCATTAATAAAACTATAACAAATTTGTGACTTTAGTAGTTTCCAAATTTGAAAAGGATTCATATATTTGAATAGCGTGTGACTTCAAGGGGATTCAGTATTCTTTGTACCTTTCTGCTTGCTTGAGTGCATATGTGTTTTCATGGATTTCTTACCATTCCGTGTCAACTAATAAAGGAAGTTGAATACATCTTTGCATGGTGTGGTTCTCATCAAAAAAATGATGGAAATTCAAAGCACACTCCTTATAAAAAATAAATGCATACATCTTTACATGGTGTGGCTCCCATTTCAAAAAAACGATGGAAACTCAAAGCACATCCCTTAAACAAAATAAACAGGCTACAAGCACTAGTTATGAGACTAGAAAGACATGTTGCCCATGCCTAAAGGTTCCCTCTAATTGAGGCCCTTTCTCACTTCCTACTTCTATTTTCTTCTCTAATAAGGAACGGTGGTTGTTTTGTGGGAGCACTCTTGTGTCTCAGGAAGTTGGATTGGTCTTAGAATGATGATGCGATGTCATTGAACATAGTTGGTTTTGGTCTAGACTAATGATGGATTTTATCAAGTCATTTAACCACAAAATTCACAAGGGACTTCATGTGACCTTAATCAGGAACTCCATTTCAATCTCTCTCATTCATCTATGTTTTCCATGTTTCACCTCAATGCTAGTTTCATTTTCTTATTTGATGTCCTTGGTTTGAAGTTATGTAAGGGCATAAAAGGGTTGTGCCTTCTTTGGGGAGGACCCACTTACATATGTTTTGGTTGGGTTAGTTAAGTTCTTTACCTTTAGACATTCTTACAATCAAATCCTTTTGCGTTCCCCATCTATGACATCCAATTGTGCACATCCTCACAACATTTTACAATGAACTTTCCTTTTTATTATTGTGAATTCTTACACCCTCTTTAAGTATTCCCTCATGTTGAACTTTTTCAAATTTACTAGACCACATATTCATGTTACCCTATTTGTCAATCTTCCTGCTAACACTACTAAAGGAATCAATCTACCATAATCACAACCTAGGAAAGTGTAACCACTGATGAGACAAGGTAATTAATAGTTATGTGCTACACATTGCACACTAATTCATGATTTTGTTATGATTATAGTGGGAAGCATGGATTGAAAGCACGACTATCTTCACCAAGGATGATGTAGTAGTGTTACATGATGAGGACCGTTCATGATCGTTGGATCTTCTCTCTCTCTCTTTGTTCACCAAGAGGATTTGGATGTAAATTTTTCCAAGGTGTTCACCTCTTTTATCATGCACATCCAATTTTGTAAAATATTATAAATCTGTACACTTGGGCACTTAGAAGTCTATTTGTTCCATATGAGTTAGCTTGTATGTTAGTCAATAATCCTATACCTTTCCAATATTTTTGTAAGGAACTTGTTTCTCCTCTTCCTCACTTGAGAACATGTTTTCATTTAATCATGGGGGTATGATGAATCATGTTCTAACATCCTCTGATATCATATACCCAATATCAGAGCCTCAACATCGAATACCCAATGTTGAAGCCCAAGATGTGATGTCTAATATCCAATATTGTAGGGTATATGTTGGACTATAAATATAGTGCTTGGGCTCACAATTTTCATAATTTTTTAGCTTACTTTTTATAGTTTTTGCATAGAGTAGTGATCTCTTGTAGTTTGTTTTCTCCAAAGTTAGAATATTTCTTTCTGAGTGCTTGCAGCAGGAGTCTAGGTGTGTATAGATCTTTGTTTGAACACTAATGTACTTGAGCATAACAGTGTGACAGGAATACAAACAAACCCTTTTGATAATCCTTATAGCACTGAGAATAGACTAATGTTTTTCTTAATGCATTTAACATTCATGCACTTTAATTAAGTAATTAATTTCTAGTTGTTAATGAACACAAGCATGACTACTTCAAGCATACATATAGCAATTGGTGACCCAAAAACACTTAATGTTTGGTAACCTAGCAAGGCTATATGTGTCTAGGAAAGTGGGATGGGTACTTGTGTTAGGCTAGTTAGGTAGTAAATGAATTAGATTTTAAATTACTCTACTTTTCATTATTGTAGTGGGTGATTAAACTTACAAAACATAAAATGATAAAAATCATGTACCTCAATTACACTTAAACCACATCCTTGAGCTTCACAAGTGTAGTTGGGAAGACAATGAATGTTCTCAATGCCCATTTCACTCCCTAGAAGAACTAGTGCACTAGACAACTATAAGTCGATAAAATTTGACCGGATCATGCGTAAATGCCTTAGTGATTCATATGGTTGGATGTAGGGGTACCTCACCACTCATCAAAAATGTAACCATACAATCGGGTGTCAAGAACCTCTCTTACAATCCTAGTCATTTACCCTAAAAGGCTAAATTTTAGACATGTTTGAAGGGATCATACATAGTACATGCCACGTATCTATCCAGTTCCTTATGTATTCATCACTCATTAAAACCACATAAGCTTAGCCTTGTCAACCTCCAACAAGTCAAACCATACTATGAGTACTTAATGAAATCCACCCAACCTACTCACTAATTTTCCACTTGTTTTATCTTCCATTTCCCTAATATTCATAATAGTCGTGGGGGTGTCCATTTACAATTGTAGGTACCTTAGTGTTTTTTCTATTTTCTTTGCTTTACAATTCTTTTCATTTTTCACATTCTTTCATAATTTTCTTATTCTTTTATACTTTTCCATTTCTTCAATTTTTCACATTCTTTAATATTTTTCAAGTATTTAACATTTTTCATTCTTTATGGCTTTTCATAAGTTTTACCATCTTTCCCTTTTTTTACTTTATTTCAAATCCTTTGTAAATAATTTTTGATCATTAATAAAACACATTTAAATAAAGGCAAGATGTAGCCCAATAAGATAAAAATTTCTCTATGAAATCAAGTCATAAGAGATTGATTACTTACACAATGAGCCCACATAATCCATCCATTCCATTCTATTAATAAGAGGTTCTTATCATGGCCATAATGACATTCTTTCTATCATCAAACTAAGAACAAACTTGTGATCATTATGCCTGGATAGAAAAGTGAAGAACTAAGAGGGAATATGAAGGGTGTGACATCAAGGGGACTTGCAGATACTTTTTGGATTATTATTATGAGTTCTATCGTGTTACTAAAGTTATGTTATACCCTTGTAGATCTAACGAAGAATGGAAGAAAGAGTAAAATAAGTGCTACCTTAAAAAGGTTGACACAAATTGAAATAAAGAGCACAAAATAAGTTTCTAGGGATCCCACTAGAAAGACATGTTACCCATGCCTAAATTTGGGTAGCATCTCAAAAATGTAAAAATAAAAATAGAGTGCCAAGTGACAATACTCCTTGTAACATTGATAGTCTTACGATTGTAACTTCAAAAGATGAAACGATGCAATGTCAGTGGATTATGGTTTGGACTTGGTTTGAATCTTGGATAGAAAGGGAATGATTACCTTAACTACTGATAAAACACAAGAATTCATTATGCCTATGATAAGACACCTCATGTCTTGATTTTTGCAATCCCTTCTAAAACCATTTCAACTCATTGTTTAAATAATCATAACTTATGATTTTGTCTAAAATAGAGTTATTTTTCCAATTTGATGATGCTAATATGTATGTTTTGCTAAATAGATATGTGTTACATTTAACTCCATACATGCCTAAGGACACTTTTAGGCATGGTTATACAAGGGAATTAAGGGCTAGAGCCTACTTTGGGGAGGAACCACTTGTATAACTGTTGTATCTTATACCTGCCAAGTGATTCCACATCATCTTGAGACTTCCAATACCAATAAATAACAATAAATACTTCTCATATCACTCATACTATCTGTTCTAATAGCACAACAATGTTGTCTTTCTCCATCAATACCTCACATACTTTCATTGCCCAAATTCCTTAATCATAGACTTTCAATGCTTATGTTTCACAACTGAAGCATCATCTCCATTTCAAGACCCTATCAACATGATACATATCTTCATACTATCCTATGGGACTCAATTTTTTCTAAGAAAAACATTCAGAAATTTTGATTTTTCTATGGTGACATCATATCTATGATATCGTAGGCACCTACGATATTGCAAGCACCTATAATATCACATCTACAATGTTGCATTTACAATATCGCACACATAAATACTATATATAACATGGGGGAGTTTGAAAAAAATTTTCATTTCTGAATTTCATCACCCCAACTTCTAATACCCATAACTTGCTCATTATTGCCTCGATTTGCTTGATTTTCAATTCTACATGATCCTGGAGTGATCACCTTAGTCTTGGGGGTGCTAGTAAGGGAAATTTGTGTCAATTTTTTTGAAATTACTAACAACTGGAAGATATTATAATGGTATGTCCGAGGAAACATATTAAGAATTTTTAAAGTAAATCACTTATGTTAAGGCCAAAACCACTTTAAGAAGACTTCTAATTGATCATAGCACTCATTTAAAGTACTAATGGGGTTGTTATTGAAAAATATTTTAAGTCTATAATCATAATGAACTAAGAACTTGATATAACTAAGGCTATAAGTAAGGTATCAAATTGTTGCTCATTGAAGAGAATATTCTAGTAATTCCAAACCCTTGGTTGATTGTAGATGGCCCCAAAAAGAGGAGCATAAGGAGAACTCCCACAACCAATAAGCAAAATACCATGAGGCCATGGAAGAGGACAAGAAAATGAGCAAAATCCACAAGCAAAACAAGGAAAGTATGAAGCATAATCCTTCAACATTCATCAACAAACTCCTATCATAGAGCAATCTGCTCAAGTAGAAGCAAAAGTTCCACCAATACCTATCCAAGGACAACAAATTACATTGTCATTTGAATGCCTTTAGGCTATTTAGGAAAAATCCATCATGTCAACAATAATTCTGAGACTTAACTTTGGTCCATTTTTGGAATTTTCTCCAAAATCTATTAAGGCCCAACTTTGGTCATCTCCTTTGTGGCCTACTCTAACAAACAATGGATAAGGGTATCTAGGAGAAACACTCCAATTTTGACAAAATTTCGAAGCTAATGTGGCAGTCAAAATTGAAGGAATCTCAGTATCTTACTTAGTTAAGGCAATTGTAGAGGTATTGAATGTGCCTAATCAAGGAGCAAAGGTGGCATAGATATCAACTAGATCTAACATGGATACTAGGAAGCTATGGTTACAGCAGGTGTATGGCAAGGAAGATAAAGATGCTCAAATGCTAGCTAGTACCTCTATGACTCCTGTAGAACATGAAAATATGTTGGATAGACTATTGCAAATAGGAGAAGTTATGAAAAATCTATTTGATATTCCTAGTGATATCACTACAACATAGTCTAAAATGATTACCGCTAAAGGAAAATGAGATGGCCAAAACTAAGGCAGAACATGCTAAGAATGAGCTTCACCAATTACAAGAAGATTTTGTAGCCATGACAACAAAAAGGAAAGATCCAACTCAATTCATAGCACCAGACTAGATAGCATAATTCAAAACTGAGCAAATCAATTTCCTCCTAAGAAATAATAAAGATATAGTAGATGAAAAAGAAAAGTCAGTATGGAAAAATTTAGTAGCTAAAGCCTAATCATATGCTCATGCCAAAGCACTTGTTTCTTTACAGGAAGAAAACAAACAACTCCCTGCAGACAACATGAAGTTAACCATAGTAGAGAAGTAGAAAAAGCATCCATCACTTGAGAGAACAACTGATGAGGGTCAACCAAGATATGAGCTGCCTTGCAAGAGAAAATAGAACCCTCTCTATAGAGGAGGTACGTGCATCCAACAGAAATCAGCTATCAAAATTAATGCATGAAAAATATGAGGCTAAGAAACATGAAAGGCTCAAAGAACACTTCCACAACCAAGTGAGCATGTACATGTAGATAAATGAGAAAGAGATCCAAATGGCAAAGGCCAAAATCAATTCGATTGCAGCACAAAATCCTAATTGATAACCCATCTTGGACAACATGGCCCAGACCTATCAAGTAGAAGTGAAAAATAAAGATCTGCAAATAGAAGACTTAAAAGAATACATGGCATTAACAAACCTTTGGTATGCTAACCTAGCCAATTAACAATAGGTAGGCCAAGAAATAAACTAGAACAGCAAGTAGTAGCCAGTTATGCTTTGTATGAGAAGGATTTTGCAGATAGAAAAGATGCTCTATAAAAAATTCAAGTAGTAAACTTAGAACTAGAAGCAGTTAAGGTTGGCTACCAAGGGCAAACAGATGTAGCAATGAATCTAGCCAAAAGATCAACAAACTATCATGAACTTAGAGAAATGGCCAAAGCTTTTGAAGAAAAGAAATGATAGTTTGTGGCATGAAATGTTAAAGCTAATCATATGTTTCCACAACTACCATGTTCATGGAATGTGCTAAATCCATCCAACATTGGCTCATCAGCATGGACGATCCATGATCCAAGGATAAAAGAAGAAAAATTGCAAGCACTCTTAAACAAGTACCAAAATAAGAAGCCTAACGACAAGGGGAAGAAACCTATGGAAGAGCCACCTTCACCTAAAACAACATGAGGCTACACTCAACCTTGCCAAAAAAAAATTTCATTTTTTGTCAAAATTGTCATGTTATGTTTATTTTTGTAAACTCCACTATAGCACTGGAAATTCATGTACATAGAAGTTAGTGTCATATAAATCTACCTCCCAATTTTCTAAAGAACTCCATCCTTATTTTGTTTTAACTCAAGGACAAGTTTTTAGTCAATTGTGGGGGTATGATAAATCCAAAAATTTTAAGTCAATGATATCATATCTATGATTTCATAAAGATGTTATCGTATCTCAGCATATGTTATCATATAAATGATATCATGGGGTGCATGCTAACCTATATAAGCAACACTTGGATGCATGGTTCCACAGTAGATTCGATAGCTTAGTAACAAAACTCTTTCAGTTTGTTTTCTTGAATTTAGTACTTAGCAGTGTGTGCTAACAATGTGATATTTTGTAATTGAACAAAATCTTTATTCGAGTGTGATGTACTTGGATGCATTGCATGATCAAGAATAAAGATCAACATTACTCTACATCATTGCTGCAACACTTAGTTTTATTTTTGTTATTTTTTACTCTTTTCATAGTTAATGTTTACGATTACTTGCAATTTACTTTTAATGTCATTAAGCAAAATGAGTATGACTGATCTTGAGCATGTAAGTGTAACTACTTGGTAACCTAGTAATACTATCACTTGGTATGCCAAGTAGTGTAGTACTTGGTAATCCTAGTAGTACTTGCATGAAGTCCAAGGTGTGACCAGAAGATCAAGACTGGATACTCATTGCATAGGCTAGCTTAAATTTGTTTTATTGTCACTTAGATTTAGAAACCCATACTTTCACTTCATGTTTACTAGGAGCTTAATGACCAATACAACATCAATATCATATACCTCACCATGAGTTAAACCATATGCACTGATTCTACTAGCTCATGTCAAAAGACAATGATCGTGAACGCTAACTAATTACTAGTATAATCACATTGCCTTATCTATAGAGTTTGATCGAGATTGCATGTAAACACTTGTATCTCGTATGGTTGAGTGTAAGGATTTTAATGCTAAAAATGACTAAGTGTTTCTTATTGGAAAAATGACTAAGTAAAAATGTTAAAAAATAAACTAAGTATGGAATGCACTATAAGCAATAGAATAAATTTTAAGTATAAAGCATGAGTAAAAGAACATAAAATATTAAATATGAGATGCTACAATATAGGAGGAAGGGTTTAGGTTCCCTTCCCGAATAATACAAATGCTTTATTGATGAAAACAAAATTGTTTGCCTCCTAAGAAGGGCCAAAACCAAAAGTGTTGATAAAAATGTATGTATGGAAAAACTAATAATAAGAGGTCAATTCAAGAGAAAAATATGGATTTAAACCTTTTTAGGGTTTGTATGTGGATGGAGAAGTTGTAGGAGTAGTCCAAAATCAATTCCAAACCAAAACAATGTTGTTTTGGCTAAGGATCTTGATGGGACGCAATATCGCGGCCGTCGCGATATTGCATCCCATGCGATATCCCAGTCCGTCGCCATATCTATAAATAAGAGGCAGCATTCCCCTTATTCCTCATCCTAGGCTAGAAGTAGGGAAAATATGGCAGATTGATCACTCCAGAGATAGATTATTTTCCATGTGCCCATAGCAGGAGTTCCCAAGTGAATGGATCTTTATTCGAGCAGCTTTGTACCTGAATGCAAGTTGTGTACAGCAATAAAGAAGGGCTTTGTGGATAAACCTTGCAGTGCATGGAATAGGATTTTCTTACCTATTATTTCTTACATGCTATTTATTACTTGCAGTAGCGCGGTATGAGTACGACTTGATTACAAGCATTTACGAATGTGTACGGTTAGTCAAGGAATCAGTTGCTCATCGTGAGTAGTCTCTCTCACCCTAAACTCCTAGAACGTGGGATAAGTACGACTTGGTTAGGAGCATTTAAGGATGTGTACGGATAACCAAGGAATGGATGCTTATCATGTTTAGGTTAGTTAAGTGCCTCAGTATGACCACTTCAAGCATGTGCGTTACGCGTGGGATCCTAGTAACGATTAGCGTTTGGTAACCACAGTTGCATAGTTCAGGGTGTGTACGGTAAGTGGGAACGGATGCTAACGCTAGGTAATTTAGACTTAGGACATTATTTAGAGTTAGGACTTAGTCTCTCAACCCTTTCCTTGTTAGTGTAGAAGACATAAAAACATAAAAATCATATACCTCAGACTTTCTTAACCATACACCGTGACAAATACAAGTAAGTTTGGGAAGATAAGGAATAATTAACCCCAAGTGTTCCAAGAGGCGTGTAGGCATTTAGTCTGTGAAGTTCAACTAGATAGTGCGTGTGACACTCGTATTCATATGGTTGAGTGTAGGGATACCCACCACTCATCATTGGTGCCATTGCCGGGGACTAAGTGTTTGTGCGCTAAATAGAACATAAAGGAAATCACTCAAATCGTTGTGAGCCTTAACAAACCTTCGGGTTAATTAACAGAAAAATTATATAATAGTGAAATAGCGCACCGATAAAAAATGACTTCTTCTCACAAATCTAATTCACCACCTAGGACTAATACTAGAGACAGTCGGCAACATACAACACATAACCAAAATCAGCCAAGTCCTAAACAATACAAGATAGTCTATACTCATCCTGATGAGCATATTCCTAACTTTAGCTTTATTCTCCATCAAGACGAATAGCTACAATGGAGAGATCTACAAGGTAACATTGTATTACCCTAAGATCGATCAGTCTCTAACATGCTATTCCGTGCCTTGGCACAAATTGACATGACAAAATTATTTGCTAAATACGTTGCTGAGGATTTTGATATGAGGGATTATCATCCCACAGATGCAAAACATATGAGAGACTTAAGGCAGAAGAGTCAACATGCACTATTGAAGGGCAAGGTCCCACACGTCCTTAGCGAAATAGGAGATGAGGAACCCCTCATAACGGGTTCTTTAGCAAATGATGTTCCCCCTCCGAATGATGGTGAGGAGGTAAGGCATCAGAACCTATGCTCAACGATCCATAACACTAGTTTTGATCCCCGTGAATGCCAACTGTTCACAGAAGGAACAACAACTCATGCTAAGGATGGGCACTTAGATCGTTAAAAAGATTAGGGCTGAAGCAGCCGAAGAGAAGTTAAGAAACATCGTCATGGTGATGGCTCCCCTTCTTCTTCTCCTTCATCTCACCACTCACCCTCTCCTTCCACATCTGGGCATAGCCATCGCCATGGGAAAGATAAGAAACACGAAAAACCTCGATGGAAAAGTTAAGAGAGAGGACAAGGGCAAGGACATAGGAAGAGTAGGGAACCACATAGACATCATAGGTGTCATGAAAGAGATGATCATGAAGAGCCCCTACTCGTAACCTGAAGTATGCTTAACATCACAGAGGCAGTCAAGATTCCAACAAGCCACTTAAATGATAGTTGGATCAAGCGTTTGGACATAAATAATATCCCACATTTTGAAGGGGGATACAACGCTGATCCACAAAATCATTTACAGGCATTCCACGAAGCCTGTGCCTTGCAAAATATATAATATGAGAGGCAGAAGCTTAAGTTGTTACCAAGGACACTCATTAAAGAAGCAGAGAGTTGGTACCGGTCCTTAGAACCGGAAACCATCAGGAGGTGGAGTACAATGCTTGAACTTTTCAATAATAAATATCAGATGTACTCCAGAGTGTCCAATTTGTGTAAGTAGATCCAAGGCTAGAAACAAGGTACTTATGAACCCTTGGATGCTTCCATGGCCCGCTACTACATACTATTACACTGTTGCCCGCCATGGGTATGCTCAGCGGGATCAACTTCGCCACATCGTGGATGGGCTAAAGAATGAAACGAGAACAACCCTTGGGACTTATGCCCAAGGGAAACTATCACAACTTAGAGCCCATGAAGTAGATAGCTTGTTGGAACAAGTAGCGCAAGAAGAGGGTGAGCTACGTAAGAGGGAAAGTGCAGAAGAATACAACTACGACCCCTCCCTTTGAAAGAAGGGAGTGAAATTTTGTGATGAGGAGGATGAGTCACCACTCAAAGAGTTGGTGAACTAGAAAACCTTGCCGATCCAAAAATTAATAACTGAGGTATCAACCAAGGTGGACCAAATGTGGGATTCCTTAGACTCAAGAATTGAGATAGTCTTGAAAATCGTAGAGGAGTATAAGGATGAATGAAGTAGTGACAAGGGTAAGAAAAAGCGTAGAAATTCAAGCCCTGCACATAACAAGGGTAAGGGAAAAATTCCTATCTCCGATGAGGCTGTGGACTCTGACACAGATGACGATAGTGGATGTGAGATCTACCACTATGACCATCCTAAGGGATGTTGCCCAGTTATCTCACATCTATAGGAGTCTGGGGTGTATGTGCTAAATCCAAGACTCAACCAATGGCAAACACCCCGAAGGTTACCTTATCCACAAGGTAACCCAAGGCAGTTCCACCAACCACTAACATATTATCCAATTAGAACTCTGCCACAGCCCATTGGACAGCATCAGTAGTGGAAATACCCATAGTCATGGGGGATGCCACAGCCAACACAACAGTACCCTTACTGGAAGCCCAATCCTTATGGTTATTATGTGCAGCAGCCAGTTTCTCCATGTGACCCTATGAGTCACACTACTCCCCAACGTCACTACCAAGTTAGGGAGTACTTCAAGAGGACTCCTTCTCCTCTGGGAGGCATCTCACATTCATCCCATTCTCCAACTCCATCTGCACCTCTCCCACTCGTAGTTCTCATACAACTTGTTCCAAAAATGCAAGGGGAACTACCTACTCAACCACAGCAATGTAATGCCGTGAGAGATGTAAATATTCAACCTGTAAATATTCAACCTAGTGCTAGTTCTGACAATTGTACAAAGAAAAGGCCTTTCTTAAGAACCAGGAGCCCAGAAAAACTCTCACAACAACAAGCGATTGAGTACATGTACATGCCTCAATCATCTAATACTTCAGAGCACCCTTCGGTCCAAAAGAACTATACGCATACGGTTATGTTGACACATATCATAACCGACTGGATCAAGGTAGGCCACCTTCCCAGGAAATTATCTGGCCTTGGGAACCCCTTAATTTATTTGCAAATCGTCGGGAATGCACCACATTAGGCTCTTCTTGACTCAAGTTCCAAAGTCAATTTAATATCATGAGCAATGTATCAAGCCTAGAACCTGCCCCAACTTAAGAAGAGTAACATTCAACTGGAGCTGGCAAACCAATCCATCACCATTCCCTTAGGATTGGTGGAGGACATCATCACCACTGTGTGTGGGTGGTCTTATCCAGCCGATTTCCTGGTGATTGAAATCAACAACAACGAAAGGGGCTTCCCAATTATAATGGAAAGGCCATGGCTAAGTACAGTAGATGTGTACCTAGGGATCCATGATCTTTCCTTACAAATATCTAAGATAAACATTTATGGAAAGACCAAGAAGAGGAAAGTTTCATACATCACATACAGTGATTCATCGGGTGATGACATGGAGAAAATGCCTCCATGCAACAGGTGTGCCCTTAAAACTTTGAAACAAAGATGTCTGTATGTAGCAACCACACAAGTAGTAGACACCCCATGGTTGATAGCTACTAGGAAGAGCAACCAAATATGCATGAAATGAACTAAGGCATAAACCCATGCCAACAACGAAGGCATAGACACATTGGAATATGAGCGTCGCCAACTTCCACCCCTTAATCTAAGATCATCAATTGGGCAAAGTTGGACACTTCTTAGAAATTCAAATAGGCACTCATTATTTCAGATCTCTTTCCTTCCACTCATTCATGGGGGAGATGGCCCCCTATGCTAATCATATGGGACCCTCAATTATTTTAAGTTTTTGTTTTACACGTTTTTGTTTTACACTTTTTTTGTCTTACACGTTTTTGTTTTACAAATTTCTTTAACTTTTCTCGTTTTTTTTTTTTGCAAATTTCTTTAACTTTTCTCATTTTTTTTTTACAACATCGTTATACTTTTCCATTTTGTGTGTGTGTGTGTGTGATCCACTTTGTAATTTCGTCACCCAATAAGTGTTCTTCACGATGGTATGAACTGTTTTTCATTAATTGCTAATGTTTGGTTTTTACCTTAAAGTTACAATGTTGATACTAAGGTATGTTCTTTTGATATGGTAGGCAATGAGTCCACTTCATCCATCGATCCACCAAAGTCTATGGTCTCTCTTGGCTTGGAAATGTACAATCCCCTTTCTAATTAAGAACTTTAATGAACCAGTGACTGGGTACTTCTCAAACTAAGGAAGGACTCAAGGTTTGAAAAGGGTGTGACTTTAAGGGAACTTAATGGATTTGTGTTGATCATTCTCTTGGGTGCTTGGATGTTTTCTTCTTAAGTTTTCTTTCCATTCCGATGTTATCCAATTATCGAAAGCTGAGACAATAAAAATAAGAAGTCTTTGCATGGTGTGGTTCTCACGCACAAAAACACAAAACACAAAAAGCAAAAAAAAAGAGAAAAAAGAAAGAAAGTGAGGATTCAAAGCACACCCCTTAGACAAAATAAATTTGGGCTACAAGCATTGGTTATGGAACCAAAAGTGTTTCCTCTGACTAAGGTCCTTCTCGCTTCCCATTCTCTCCTTTGTTTCATTGAAATGGTGGTGGCTCTTGGAGGCTGCATTCTTGTTACTCCAGTGGATGGTTTGGCCAAGTGCGTTGATGCAAAGTCACTAGATGTGGTTGGTTTGAGGCCATAGTTGGAATGAGATTTGCCTAGTCACATTAATCATGTAACACATAAGGGGCTATACACCACCTTATTCTTGGGATTCCATTCCTTCCTCTTCTCTCCACCCTTCTCTCCATTGTTCACCTCATTGCCAATTGTATCATTAGTGTATATTTTAGTAGATACATTATTTTCTTTTTGGTAAATTCTTATGGTTAAGACTTTAAATCTTGTTCCAAAGGACATTTCCAAAGCCTATGGACTCTTTGAATGTGGGTTTGTTAGGGCATTAAGGGCATGAGCCTGCTTTGGGGAGGACCCACTGACATTCCTATTTGGTACACCAGTTACATTCTTTCCCTTAACATTTTGCAATTAATTTTATTTTGTTCATTTCCATCTTGATATCTATTTTATCGCTGTCCTAGTTTTCTCTTTTTATCCATCTTCTTGTTCTTCTTCTTTCTCCATTCTATCGCTACCAGATGTTCGCGATTAGTCATGGGGGTACGGGGCCCACTTTTTTCGATTTTCTCCTAACCCCTACGCCTTTGGTAGTCATCATTTCTATATCCCTAGATCCATAATCAGCCATACCATAACCCAGCCAATGGACTTACACCGAAGCAAGGTATTACCCACATTGGAATTCATTTACCCTTGCTAATATATAACTATGTTGTGTGCGCAAATGGTGATCATGCACTAATGGACTGGATCTGGAAGGAGCACTTGGAATGGAGTGGTGTTGAAAGTAGCTATGCAAGGAGCAAGACTGATGATGCACTTATAGATGGACAATGCAAGGCACAATCTGGGCATTGGCAGCAACAAGACTTCTTCTTTCTTCATCTCTCCTCTTCTCTCTTCTCTTTTCTCTCAGCTGCCAAATGAGGCCTGTTGGCAATGTAATAAGGTGTTCACCCTTGTTGTCATGAACACCAGTTTTTGTGTCTTGTAATAATGATCCATTCACATGTCATTCCATTAGTTTCATTCCCTCAATAATCCCATACCTACCTGCTATCATTGTAATGAACTCGAGGATGAGTTTTCATTTAGTCATGGGGGTATGATGGGACGCGATATCGCATGAGCCGCGATATCGCGGCTGTCGCAATATCGCGGTCTGCCGCCATATCTATAAATAAGAGGCGGCACTCCCCTTATTCCTCATCCTAGGCTAGAAGTAGGGAAACTCTGGCAGATTGATCACTCCAGAGATAGATTATTTTCCATGTGCCCGCAGTAGGAGTCCCCAAGTGAATGGATCTTTATTCAAGCAGCTTTGTACCTGAATGCAAGTTGTGTACGGAAATAAAGACGAGCTTTGTGGATAAACCTTGCAGTGCATGGAATAGGATTTTCTTACCTATTATTTCTTACATGTTATTTATTACCTACAATAGCACGGTATGAGTACAACTTGATTACGAGCATTTACGAATGTGTACGGTTAGTCAAGGAATCGGTTGCTCATCGCGATTAGTCTCTCTCACCCTAAACTCCTAGAACGCGGGATAAGTATGACTTGGTTACGAGTATTTAAGGATGTGTATGAATAACCAAGGAACATATTCTTATCATGTTTAGGTTAGTTAAGTGCCTCAGTATAACCACTTTGAGCATGTGCGTTACGTGTGGGATCCCAGTAATGATTACTATTTGGTAACCACGGTTGCATAGTTCAAGGTGTGTACAGTAAGTGGGAATGGATGCTGACACTAGGTAATTTAGACTTAGGACATTAGTTAGAGTTAGGACTTAATCTCTCAACCCTTTCCTTGTTAGCATAGAAGACATAAAAACATAAAAACCATAAAAATCATATACCTCAGACTTGCTTAACCATACACCGTGACAAATACAAGTAAGTCTGGGAAGACAACAAATAATTAACCCCAAGTGTTCCAAGAGGCATGTAGGCATTTAGTCTGCGGAGTTCAACCAGATCGTGCATGCAATGCTTGTATTCGTATGGTTGAGTGTAGGGATACCCGCCACTCATCAGATCTTATCAGTGATGTTGAAGCTAAAAAGGTCTTAACTTTGGAAACTGGCACTAATGCTAAAAAACTCTATCTCTAAGAGTTGACATTGATGCTACTTCAGTGTTAGTCCTAGAGCTATGGAGGTGTTGTAATAGTCATGGAGCACATGGGAGATGTTGTATGGTCCGTTGTAAATACTCTTCATGTCTAGAAATCTTGACAAGTGCTTTAGATATTAAAAAATCAACACCAAATTTAAAATTTGAACTCATATTTATAAATCTAGGGTTGTCAAATTCAACTCTGTAGTTAAGTGAAGTTGACTTGGAGTTCATGTAAAGTTCCAATTGGACTAGTTTGATCTTAGGACTTAATTTATATGAGTCTGACTAAAGGTTGTACTAATGTCACATTAGCATTAGTATCACTGACAAAAAAATGTTGTCAGTTTCTTCCAAGTGTTGGATTGAGCCTTCCAAGGTCCCATTTGACACCTAAACTAATGTTCAATCATGTTAATATGATGTTGAAAAGCTCACAAAACCAAGGGATATTTTCAACTACTAACAATAATGGTCAAGGATTACATTTTGTAGTCACCAAAAGTGTTGACATTGACAATGACATTAGCATTAGCGTTAGCATCAATTAGCTTCTTAGAAAAATTTATAACATTTTCTTGAACTAACTTCTCATGTTCTTGGGGTTCCCAAATCAAAGTTGAAATCAACCATGATGATGTTTTCACAACTTGAAAGAGCTTGTATAGTAAGGAATTCCTATAAACTATTGATCTTGATGACCTAGAAGGATGATGACATTAGCATTAGTGTCACTTGTAGGAAAAAAGAATTTCAAGTCAACTAGTTGCCAAAACCAATGTCAACTAGTTTCTAGAGTGTTTGGAAAGCCAAGACATGTGTCAAAATGTAGGTGAGATGAGCCCTGGGGATGTTACAAACCATGTCAAAACTATTGAAATTAACATCAGCATCATCATCCACACTAGATTTGGTCCTAGGATCCTAGGGCCAAATTGCTAAAATGCAAAGATTTGAAGCCTTTGATGCTGTAAGTGCCTTGGATGAGTCATTTCGGATCCTATAGGATTAAATTGAAGGCTGAAATGTAGTTAGATAATTTTTAAGAAAAAGAGAATCTACAAGAAGAGTGAGAGTATCTAAGGCATCAACAAGCATGTTGTTCAAGTGATATATATACATGAGTAAACATTCATCAAATTGAAAAACAAAATTTTTAGCTAAGTCAAGATAAGGATGAAGATATTCAACCTTGCAAGTGCATTCATTGTTAACTTAGCATATGACTAGTTGAGAATAACCACAAATAGAATGTGTCTTAATTTCTAATTGAAGTGCTAAGAATAAACCTCGATGACTTGAAAGCTCAATTAAGGCCCCCATATTTAGCTAGATTATTGATGCATGCAAAATTATACGTATAATTTTGATAGAGAGAATCTATACCTAGACAAAAAAGAATGCAAGTTGTAGTAGAAGCATGAGTTGTATGAGCACCATTAAGATACAAGTGTGAGTTGAAATTTGTATTTGTTAATGTTGGATTAGGAAGAGGAATTATCTTTTTTTCACTTAGCTCCTTAGGTGGAGGTTGAATGGTAACTAAAAAAGGTTTCAATAGTGGGGATAATGTAAGGAGATCCACTATGACTTTGTCTTTGATAAAGTGTTGGGCATGGTAGGATAAGTTAAACACTATGAGTAATGTTTTCCATTTTTTTCATATGGTTATTATAATAAGGATTGGTAGTGAGAGATCATAAGATATTATCTTAGTAGATTACATGAACCTTTGGCCCTAGTAAGTAGTGTCACCATTTCATAAGGGTAAAGACAAGGCTTAGATAAGATTGTTCGATATCCATGTGATGTGTTTCACAATCAAAGAAGGGGTGAAAGATATAATAGATACACCATCTTCATGCCATTAGCATAGCATGACTATAATGTAGTGATTAGACATAAAGCGATAAAGGTAAAAAGAAAAGTTGAATTGAGGGGGATGAAGGAATCAAAGGTTGGTAAGAGCATGCTTGAAGGCATTGAAGTCCACTTGACACTTTGGGTACTCGTTAGAAAGGAGATGAAACTAATTAGTTAGATTACATATGAAACAATGAATTGATTGAAGTATATCTTATAAGATGTGCATGTCTTTAGATATCTAGATGATGGGAGGTTCATAATTACCTTGACTATGTTAAGGTCTACTGTGATAATATTAGTTGAAAAAAAAATCCTCGCACCTTTCCTATTTCTACACTAAAGATACACTTTTTGGGATTGAGGTGAAGACAATACTTATTACATTGGGCCAAGACTATATCTAGCTTAGTGGGATGATCAGTTGATATGATAGAATTAACCATTAGATCATCCACATAGTTGTTGTGGTTTAAACATTATTTCACTAAAGATGAAGGTCATGACTCATTGGCAAATTACTTTAGCACTCTTATGTCCAACAGATATCTTTGTGTAGCAAAAGGTTCCCCATGGGATCATCAAAGTGGTGAAATGTTGGTGCTCAAGGCTAATTTGGATTTGATTATAACCTAAAATGCAATCCATGAAAAATGGAAAGTCATTGTACCATTGTGCCTACAAGTTGGTCAATGTTGAAAAATGGGAAGTCATCTTTAAGTGTTACTTTTATGAGATTGCAAAAATTTATGCATATCCTAATGACTCCTTTTTTCTTAGGTACAACTACCATATTCGATACCAAGTCTAAGTAGTCTATGGGGTGCATGAAACCTACATTGTAGATCTTTCTAGTCTTATCTTTGATGCCTAAAGCTTAGTCAAATTTATTTTTTCTAACTTTTTGTTTGATAGGCTTGGATCCTTCTTCAAAAGTGATGTTATGTTAGACTAAAGTAGGATCTAAACTAGGTATGTCATCATAGCCCTAGGAAAAAGTGATAGAATATTTTCTCATTATTACTAGGATGGATTCTCTAATTTCATTGGGCAAGTTTGCCCCTTGTTGAAGGGTCTTTTCCTCATTTTTGTGGCTACTGATGGCCAATTTAACATGGGGATCGTTAGTTAGGATTGGTTCATAGTCCAAGAGATGAGCTGCAAGTAGTTCCTACATCCAACCAGACGAACCCCTAGTGTTCACTTAGTGATCTGATCAAATTTTATAAACCTTAGCTCTCTAAGCACACTAGGTTCTAGGAAGTGAATCTAACTATTGCAATCATTGTCTTCCTAGTTCCACTTGTGAAGTG
>MNCI01004205.1:115737-126541 GCA_015680685.1 Gnetum montanum | reverse complement strand
TTGTGCTCAATTTCGGCCTATTTTGACTCAATTTCGGGGCTTCAAAAGTTGGTGACGCTGATCCTTACGCTATGCAGCGTCTAAAAAAGTAACCAAAGTGTACTTAGCCAAAACCAAACATTTTAAACCTGAAAATTTTGATTCTGGATGCTAGAAGTTGGTGCAGTTGCCTATGAGCCTCAGGGGAACCTTGCCTGTTGAATCATGGACCATCGGGGGCTGTTTCGGAGGCCTCTAAGTTTGGTCATGCTGTACTCATGTTGGGCAGCAACATGACTTAGCTTGATTCTTGTCTAAAAGTGCTAGGCCAAAATTAGTGGTGTTTCAATAATCTTGCAAGAAATCAATCTTACGATGGTAGATCGAAAAGGGACTAAGAATGTGATCATTGATCTGCTCTCTACTTATTTTCTAGATGAAATCCTCTTTACAAGAGCAATAAATGACCAAGTTCCCACAAAAACAAAACGGTATGATGGGATCCTTACTTACCTTCTCACTTAGGAGATGCCACAAGATCTAAACTTTAGGAAGAGACAACAGTTTCTTCATCGAGTAAAGTATTTCATGGAAATCAATGGACACCTTTACAAGGTATGTACTGATGACATGGTTCATTGGTGTGTCCTTGATGTAGATCAACTACGCATTCTCCAGGATGCTCATGATGGCCCTTGCGGGGGCCATTATGTAGGGAGATGCATAGCCATAAAAATCCTCATGGTAGGATACTATTGACCTATAATGTTCAGGGATGCCCACCAGTTTGTCTGATCTTGTGAACATTGTCAACAAGATGGTGGGACGACCACATGAATGAAGGATCCTCAATAGTGAATTCAACCACTAGAGCCCTTTGACATATGGGGCATAGAATTCATGGGTTCCATCACACCCATGTCTAATGGAAATATGTATATCATCGTAGCAGTTGACTATTACACCAGATGGGTAGAAGCAACAGTTTTCATCGACTATACATCAATCACTACTACTAGATTTATGGAACAAAATGTTGTAAATAGGTTTGGGGTGCCATGTGCACTAATTTTTGACAGTGGAACCCACTTCATAGGTGTCATTTTTAGAAAGTGGATGCAACACTTAGGGTTTGAACAAAAATTAACAACACTCTATCATCCCCAAGCCAATGGTCAAGCAGAGTTAACTAATAGGGAAACCATGAAGATCCTAGCAAGGACCATAAGCAAATATAGGAAATATTGGAGCACGAAACTCAATGATGCCTTATGGGCCTATTTCTTAACATGGAAACTTCCTATTCACTACTCTCCCTATGAGCTAGTTTATGAAAAACTTCCAATACTCTTGATTGAATTTGAGCTCTGTACACTCTCAACAACCTATGATTTGAATCTTGACCTAAGTCTAGCACAGAAAGAAAGATTGATGAACCTCAATGTGCTATATGAAAATCAATTAGTGGCCCTATCTTTGAATGAGATGCATAAGGAATTTAACAAGCAATGCCATGACCTCAAAATATGGAAAGTGAAATTTCAATTAGGAGATAAGGCTTTCTACTAGAACCCCACACACATACCTCAGAAGACAAAGTTCCAAACATTGTGGAAGGGACCTTATGTAATTGATCAAACCTTTCCCTCTAGGGGCATGTTAATATATGATCTTGAGAGCCAAAATAAAAAGTAGTTGGTCAACATCGAACAAGTAAAGCTTTTCTATGAATCCAAGCAAGCTAGTGCAACAACCACCTCAACGGATCTCCTCCTTCCAACTTAGTCATGGGGGGGATGGCCATCCATGCTAACCATCCACATGGCTCTTTAGTTTTTCACCTTTTTGTTTTTATACATTTTTGTTTTACACATGGCTTGGATGGTTAGCATGGATGGCAAAAACTTCTCATTATTTTTGTTAATAAAAGTGCTTTATTACCATAGGACATAGTGCCACTGTTGTTGTTTACTAATGATGGTTTATGATTAATGTTGTGATTGTCAATGTCTAGTTTCTATTTTTGAATTATGATGTTTGATAACTATGACATGGTTTATTTTTCATGGAACAGGTAGTGGGTCCATGATATCCACTTGTTCACCAACTCTATGATTTTCCTTATTTTGGAAATTTGAGGTTCCTTTCATTAAATCAACTTTTAATAAATTGGTGACCTTGGTAGTTTCTAGAATTGGGAATGATTTGAAAGGTTTGTATAGGGTGTGACTTCAAGGGAACTCAATACTCTTTGTACTCTTCTACTTAGGTGCTGAGTTGTTTCATTGACTACTTACTATTCCATGTTCCAATAACAAGAAGTCAAATGAAGTCTTTACATGGCATGGTTTCCTTTCAAAAAAAATAAGAAAAGAAAAAAATGACTATGGGAATTCAAAGCACACCCCATATACAAATGAATGAGCTACAACACTAGTTATGGGACTAGAACAACATGTTACCCATGCCTGAAGGTCCCCTCTAAGTAATGTGATCTCTCACTTGCTATCTCTCTTATCTTCTCTTTATGGAATAATGGTTGTTTTATGGAAGCACTCTTGTGTCTCAAGGGGTGGATTGGTCTTGGAGTGGCAATGTAGAGTCACTAAAAGAAGATAGTTTTCATTTGGACCAAGGATGGATCTTCCCAGTCATTTTAAATACAAACTTCACAAGGGACTTCTTATGACCTCAATTCGAGATTTCATCCCACCTTCTCAGTCATTCATATGTGCTGCCATAACTCACCTCATTGTTGATTTCCATGTTATGCTCGATGCCTTAGTTTGATGTGTTGAAATTCTTGGATAGATTTTGTGGGGTTGGCCCTTAATGTTTCATGACCATTAATTGACTGTGGGACCCATGGACTGCTTAGTTGAGGTTATGCAAGGGAAAAAAGGGCATGTGCCTACTATGGGGAGAACCAACTTGCATATATTTTGGTTTGGTTAGTTAAGTTCCTTACTTTAGACATTGCTACAATCCTATCTTTCACATATTCCATTATGTATCCCACTCAGTGGTTCTTAAACTTTCATTAAATTCCTTCTCTAAACCATTTTCTTAATTTTCCATAATTTTTTGTGCTTCAACATCCTCTTCTACTATTCTCATCATGTTCATGACTTTTTGGGCTTCCATTTGACCCCAATTTCACTCAAAAACTTCTTTTATTTTGGAAGTTTATCCAAAGTCAATGCAATTCAGTGGTGGTCAATAATGATGTTAACTAGGCTTAGTTGATGTAGCTGATCCTATCGATAGGGCCCCATTGATGCATGTCAAAAATCCTACAAATACCACTATGAACTTTGAATCTTTAACATTTGCTTCATAACAAGAGGAGAGTTTTTACCATTTTTTAGAGCCCAAAACATTCCAAAGCCCATAATGTTCCAACCGTTTATTCAAATCACTTCTTTATTTGATCTTGTAGCTATTGAAGATAAGCTCTTTATCATGGGGGCTGCAAACCTTAAGGTTTTTGATGAAATTTTATTTTTGAAAATTTTTCTAACTCTCCCAAAGGGGGTTAATGAATACAATCATATGAAACTATCAAATTTTGAGAGTTAACCCTTCCAACACCCTTTGGAATGACTTATTACCATTAAAACACATATACAATAATGATTAAAATGGATTAAATTAGGCATAATCACAACTTAGCCAAGTGTAACTATCCTAAGGAGATAAGGTATTCCAATTGTTTCATGTTACACAATAATTGCTAACCCATGGTCATGTTGTGATTACAAATAGTGTCAAGACCAAAATGACTATATGAAGGAGAACCCTCTCAACCAAGGACGAAACAACCTAGAACTAAAAGGAGCCAACAAGAGCAAGCTCAGGAGCTGCTAGAGACAACCTATGCAATGGGACCTCTTCGAGAGGAGCCTGAAGTGGAATCTATTTGATAGATTCCTAAAGAAGAAGTTTCAACAAAATAATCACAACAAGGGGAAGCACCAAGACCTATACCAAGGTTTAAGGTCACACTAACACAAGCCTACCTTGATACCATTAGGCCCCATGAGATCCAATGCTCATTTCTCTAGGAACTAAACTTTGGGCCATTTTTAGAGCATGCTCCAGTGTAGGTGAAAATACAATTTCAAACTTCTCTCATGTGGCTAGTCATCACTTCCAGTGGGAAGTGGTACATGGAAGAGACGTATCTCTTCTGGAACAACAGAAGGCTAAGCTCCATAGTGAACATCAAGGATATTCAAGTGTCCTACTCGGTTGAAGCTATCACATAGGCACTTGGATTACTTGATATTGGGACACAGCTAGTAGAGTTGTTAACACAAGCTAAGCTTGAGAGCAAAAAGAAGTGGACCTAGCGATGTTATGGGGTCAACCATAAAGAGTTTGGCATGCTCACACTAGCAAAACACATATACTTCAAAATAGCAACCTATTACCTCAATCTGATGGTAAAGCCTAGCAAGGTGACTACCTTTTCTACTCAAGCATGCACTAATCTAAGTGGGAGATTTCCAGAAAGTCTTCCACAATTGATCTATTTAGATATTGATAAGTGCTTCAAAGATAATGAATGTGGAAGGAAAACCTGCCTTTTTCATGCCTCATCTAGAAACTTTCCAATGGGCAAGGATCATTTGCTACGTAAATGACATGATCAGGTGTGCTCCTTTGGCCTCATGGTCTAAAATAATGAAGGAAAAAACACTTGTCATGACTAAAGAAGGAGAGTAGTAGCTACCACCTCCACTGCCTACTCAAGAAACAACACTAGAGGCCTATGTAGCCATTGAGCACTCACAAAAAATCCAAAAATAGCTCTTGCATGAGTAAGAGAAATGGGCAAGAACAAGTGGTGGAGATCCATCCATAAATTAACCTACAATGAGTCACTTTAATGAGGTGGCTTAGATAATCTACCAAACAGAAAGAGGTGGACTAATATTCTCTACCCAACAAAAGTAGTTACTCACAAGGTCAAATTCCAATGCTCAAGAGGTGACAATGTCTTTAACTCAACACCATTTATTCCTAGAAATCTCTGAGAATTCCACCTCCTTTTTGGTGCATTTGGAGGAAGGCAAGGAAGCAACTATATTGGTGATGTAATACTAAGGGTAGGAGATTGCTATTGAAGTCATTGCTAACTGAATTATTAAAGTGCTCAATGCACCTACAACGTCTGTACTAGACATATATGCACTTCAAGATATGTAGATGTCTATAGGCACAATTAGTGAAAAAATGAGTGTAGCCTAGCACTAAGAGTTGTTGGACTAACTGGTGGGGACGGAGCAACCAATTCCATATATCTTTGATTTTCCAAATAACATTACTGCAACCCAATTGGAGTTGCTTGAAATAAATGGCAAGTGCACCATCTTGGAAGGACAACTTAAAATGGCCCAAGCATAAAACCAATGCTTGGTCACGGAAGTTGCTGAACTATGTGCCTATTTTGCTGATCCCACACTCCTTAGCCCAATAATAACCAGAGATGAATCTTTTTAATAGCTTCAAGAATAACTAAAAAAAGTTGAGAAGGAAATAGTGATGGCCATCTTCAACTAGTCTATAGTAGAAGTAAAAACCTACTCAGTTCAGAAGGACTTGGTTTAGATGCATCAAGAAAATGAGTTGTTGACCATAGAAAATCACCACCTATGTAATGTTGATGCATAGAAATGACAAATGTAGGAATTCATTCATCAAAAATAGGGCTAGCTTGCTAGGGTAAACATAGAATTGAGGAAATTGACCATAGAATATCATAATATGTCTATGGAGGAAGTTTGAGCCTTACGCTAGAAATCTACCATTAAGATTGCCACCTAGAAAAATAAAGATTTAAAATTTGAAAGAGTTAAGAATCATTATAGAAACTAGGTTGGTGATGAGTGGTGAGGTACCCCTACACTCAACCATAAGAATAAGAGCGTTTTCATGTGCGATCTGGTCGAACTCTGTAGACGGACTAGTTGTGGCACCTAGATAGTTAGCCTTAGGTCGCAGTTCGTTGTCTTCCCACTTGGACTAGTATTATCTTTGTCACATATGATTTAGTCCGGAGTGAGGTGTATGATGTGGTTCCTAATCTAATGCTACTCCTGAAGGCAGTGGAAAATAGGATTAACTAAACTAGGAGGAAAGGGTAAGAGAGAGTCTAAACTAGCCTAAGTGCGATGAGCATCTGTTCCTTAATCATCTGTACACATCTTGGACCTCGTGCATGACTACCACTGGGATTACCAAGTGCATGGCCTAGGTACGCTACTGGGTTACCAAGTAGTCACACTTAAATGCTCGTGATTAAGTCATACTCATTCCGCATTACTAGGAGATAAGGATGAGAGATATTAACTAAGAAAGCAGTAAATAACAATTAAATAATTAATTAATTAAACTAAGTGTATGATACAATGATGAAGTAATCTCAATATTTATTTTTGGTCATGTGCGTGTCCAAGTACGTCACACTCAAATAAAGGATGTTGTACAATTACAATCACCATACTACAGGCATACATTGGAAAATAATTCTAACTCTAAGAAGGGAAAATTGGAAGAGTTTAGGTAAGGGACTAAAAACTGGATGCAAAGCAAGGGAGAACCACCTCTTATTTATAGAACTGGTGGTAGGCTGTGATATCGTGTATGCGATATCATGACTTGGGTTGCGATATCATGTACACGATATCGCGGTCGCCCCAAATGACGACTCATCATACCCCCACGACTGAATGAAAACTCATCCTTGAGTTACAGTGATTACACAGTGGATAGGTATGAGATTATTAGATGGGAGGAAATGGGATTATGCGACATTGTGGAATGAAAAAAAAATGAAGACACAACATAAATGATGTTATACATCTACAAAAATGGGTGGAACTCATGTAGTTCCAGGTTGTGGTGTCTCCTCCATTGGTGCCCTCCCTTTGTCTTGTGCTCCAGGTTTTGAAGCTTGATGGCATTGAAGTATGGCTTTGAGATTTTCTTCTTCAGTCCAAGGGTCTTGTGCCATCCATGCTAATGTTCCAATGTTTCATAGAGTTGGCACTTCCCACAGATAGGGTAGTTGCAGAAACATTTGATTGGCTTTGACATACCAAGCCGCGAACACCTGTCATTCCTCCTCATAGGCTCTAGCTTTATCCTTGTACTCCTGAAAATCTACTAGCCGTCAAGACAAGTCCATTGCAACACCTTTCTATCCTTGGTAGCTAGCTTTCACCACCTCAAGTTCAGAATTTGCAACTTCCAGTTTCTCCAATAGCTTCTTACGTTTTGCAAATTCTACTTTGTATTTGATGTGGGTGGTTGCTACCTGCTGATCAAGCTCTATCCTTGGGCACCCTACTATTAACATGGCAAGGTTGGCATAGCTCAAGTTTGCCAACTCCATGTATTCTATCAAATCCTAAATCTGTAGGCCCTGGCTCTTAACTTTCGCTTGGTGGGCGAAGGAATATGTGTCCAATATGGCCTACCAGTCAGTGTGTTGAGCACTGATAGCGTTGATTTGGACCTTGGCCATATGAATCTCCTTCTCAAGGATCTATTTGTACATCCCCACCTAATTCTAGAAGTGCTCCTTCATCTTTTCATGTCATTTAGCCTCATTTTGCCACATGCTTATCTCAATAGTTGACTTTTGACGTATGGCGCGTACCTCCTCCATCGATAGGGTTCGATTCTCTCTAGCTAAACAGCTTACGTCTCGGTTGACTTGGATGAATTGTTCTCACAAGTAATGGAAGTGTTCCTTGAGAATGTTATTTTTCTTTTCTATAGTGGTTAACCAAAGGTTGTTTGCAATGAGTTGCTTGTTTTCTTCTTGTAAGGCTTTGAATGCCTTGATATGTGCATGAGTTTGCACTTGTGCTGCAAAGGCATCCCAAATAGCCTTCTCTTTTTCATTAGCCACCCTTTTATTCTATGCTATTAGCTTAGTTAGCTACTTAGTTCTGAAATTATCTAGCTAGTCTGTAGGAACAAAATGCAGAGGATCCCACCGTGCTGCTTGTAAGGCCACAAGCTGCTCTTGTAGTTTCTGCACCTCAGCTTCAGCATGCTCGGCCCTCACTTTTGTTAAGACTAGCTTCCCCTTTGTGGAAATGAGGTTTGACTGAATTACCATAACATCTTGAGGGATGTCAAATAAGGACGTCATTACTTGCCTTGTTTGGATAATCGATCAAGCACATCCTCATGTTTTGTAGGAGTCATTGAGGTTTCGGCCAAGGTTTGAGCATCACGTGCTCCTGTGAAATCTACCGATGGCATAATAGGTACATTAAAGGATTCTTTGATGTGGTCAGTGACACTTCTATAGCTCCCATGGCATCTTGGTGTTGCATGACCACCACAGTGGCCCCTTCACCAGTCTCTAATTACACCTGGAAAGATGCCGTGTTTCCTGAGATTTGTTGTGACCATCTAATTTTCCCTCCTCCTGTGTGAATAGATATTTCACCCCTTGTGAAATCCAAAGAAATAGTGGGCTATATGGCATCGTCAATGATGCGGAAGAGGTTTGCATCATCACGACTTCCCCAACTGACGGTCTTAGTGAGGGCCCTAAGATGGCTCAATGACGGTTTGTATTCTTGTGGCGGTGGTAGTTGATATTAGCCTATGCTAGGCCTTACTTCCTGTTGTTGGCTGGGACCCATGCCTGGAGGTTGACTGGGTCTTGCAAGTTGAGTTGCAGTTGGTCTAGCCATCTGTTCTTCTTCTTGTTCTGGTTCCAACTCTTCGCCAGTGCTTTTCCTTGGAGCTGGCGCCTTTAGCAATTTAGCATATGAAGTAGTCTGGGCTTTTCGGAGGACATCATTTATGTACTACCAAATACCAGCATGTTGGTAAAGTTTTCTGATAAGACAAGGAAAAGGTAGCACCATCTTTCCTATCTTTTGTTCCTTGAACCGCCTCAAGATCTCCGTTAAATATAGATGGGGCAAGTTAGCGTTAATCTTTTCCATCAACACTGCACAACCTATAGTCGCATACATTAATATTCTCTTCAAGCCCTTTGTGGGGACGAGGTGATATGTTCCAATTTTAAAGTAAATCTTCTCTTTCGTCATCAACTCACCAAATGTTTTATCTCTACCATAAGCCCTTTCCAACCAATCCCGTCACACATAAGGGTATGAATGGGTGGATAACTGAGCAACTTTGGGACCTGTATTTAGAAGGTTTGACACTTTTGAAATGGCTTGCATGGAGAAATAAATTATCACCCCACAAATATTAACAGTTGTGCCTTGCTCCCTATTGTGCCAAAATTGGTACGTCTCTCCTAGGTACCAGGCACCACTTTCAGAGAGGGTAGGCCATAATGGGGATCCTTTGAGGTGATCCCTAATGACCTCAGGAGTGAACTCTACAGAATATTTGAAGTTCAATTCCACAATCACCACAGTGAATGTGGACTTTTCATGGATGGCCTGAACACAATCTTGGGGCAATGTGAGATGTTGTCCCTATTCAGGCACTGCAACAGCTCCTCCTTCTGCCTGCCTAGACCATATGGTAGGAGGATCTTCTTGATGAATGCTGAATGATTATTCCTCTTGTTCTGCATGTTGTCTTGCAGGACCTTGTCTTCCACCTCTCCGAGATTGTTTGCTTCCACCTTGGATAGGACCTTCCAGCTGTCCATGTTTCAGGGCCATCTACAATCACACGGGGTCAAGTGTTAGTAAGGTTGTTTTTAAAGTTAATTTATACCTTATTACTTTCCTTAATTAATTGATTTGTTTATGTCTATGTGATCTTGCCTGAAAGGTTGTAATAATGAGTCCTATCACTTAGGTGGTTTCCAATTTTAATTTTTCGGTATGCCTAGGGGTTAAATGATTTTTGGGCACAGTTATTCTAAGTGTTATAGTTAATTACCCTAGATGATGTCCTTTGGGTGACGATAAATTCCAAAACAGTTAGGTGCTTTATTGGTAGATGTCCCTCCCCCATGACTGAGCTGAACACTTCAGGTTGTAGCAGGTTCAAACAAAATTAAAATCGGAGTATTAGTGAGCGAGATATAATGAGAAAAGCAAGGGTCTCTCAATCACAATTCGTAGAGAAAAAATTTGAAAACTCCCCCATGTGAATTGAAAAAATGATGCTAAGTGTTATGGGGGATGGGGGTTACCTATTTATAGGTTGCGGGGACGCGATATCGCGTATGATACATCGCATACACGATCACATCCCTAGTGACATGAGGCACAACAAAAAAAATACCAAATTTTTTAAGGATTTTCTTGAAATCAACGTTGTAAGCTGAGGACATTGGGGTATTATAAAGGAGTTCTAGGGTAATTCCATTAATTCAAAAGGCACAATTAATGATGATGGTGTGGATTTTATCAATAAAACCTTGGGTGGTAAGAAAAAGGTTATGTGATGGTTCATGGGAACGTTGAAGTTCAGAGGGGTAATAGTAGGGAAAGAAGGTTATGAAAAATAAGCTGAGGGTGAGAAATGGTGTGTGTGAGCTATGTCATAAGTGAAAATTACAAAAGATTACAAAAGTGGATCCTCCCCAAAGTAGGTTATAACCTATAATGCCCTTATGTAATCACACTTAAAGTGTCCGTGGGCACTAGAAGGGTTAAATGTAATTCGCACTGATCCCACAAAACACACATATGTAAATATCACCGAAATGAGGTAATAATTCTATGCTACATGGAACATGAGCTTCAATTACATGAATAGTAAGATGAGACGAACTATAGAAAGGGATTGTAGAGATTGGGACATGAGGTAACTGACCCAAGGTACAGTGAATCCTACGTGTAAAGCATGATTAAAGTGTCAT
>MNCI01004205.1:100345-114068 GCA_015680685.1 Gnetum montanum | reverse complement strand
ATGGACCTTTGTTAAGTTGAGATTTTGGTCCTGTTGATGTTTTTCAACACTCTCCCATCGAGCCATTTCACCTTCTTCTTTTGCTACCCACTTAATAAGCTCTTGGACTTGATGGGTTCATAGTTTGTATAGTTGACCTTGGGCATACATTCTTAAGGTTTCTCTTGTTGCATCACGAAGCCCATCAATGATATGGTACATTAGCCTTTCTTCGAAAAACCTATGGCTTGGACAGTTGTTTAATAGTGCGTAATATATTTCTAAGGCCATGTTCAAGGGTTCATGTTGTGCTTGTTTCCATCCTTGGATTTGTTTCCTCAAGGCTGACACTCTTGCGTAGGTTTGATATCTTTCGTTAAATAACTCTACCATTGTTGACCAATGTCATATTGAATTTGGTTTTAACGATCTATACCATACTTTTTCTTGGTCAACGAGTGTCATAGGAAAGGGCTTAAGTTTTTGCCAACTGTTATCAATATTGTTCCATGTGCAGGCATCGTAGAAGGCTTGTAAATGTTGATACAGATCTAAGTCATAGCCTTCTGAAAAAGTAGGGAAGTTGTTTAAACCAAGCCTAGGTAGATGGCTCTGTTTATGATGCCTATGGGAGATTCGAACAGCCTCCTATATTTGCATTAAGCTTGTAGTGGCCAGTAGGGGTTCATCGTCATCTTGTAAGTTATACTTTCATGTGTTGGGATGATGTTGCTTTCATTCATGTTTATAAGAAACCACACTTCAGGTTATATACTCCAATCTTCATCGTCATATAGTTCGTTGGTTCTCTAATGAACTTCCTCACTAAGTGTGGCATTATCATAATCTTATAGGAGAGGCATGGTTGTGAAGTTGTGTGTGAAATTACGTGTGACTTTCAATAATTATTTCTTTCTTCCTAAGAGATATATTGTTATGTCCTATACAACGACCTTGTATGATATAACTAATCTAGATAACTAGCACCGTCCCTGACAACGACGCTAATGATGAGTGGCGAGGTACCCCTACACTCAACCATACGAATATGAGCGTTTTCACGCGCGATCCGGTCAAACTCCATAGACGAACTAGTTGCGGCACCTAGATAGTTAGCCTTAGGTTGCAGTTCACTGTCTTTCCACCTAGACTAGTATTATCTTTGTCATGTATGGTTTAATGCAGAGTGAGGTGTATGATGTGGTTCCTAATCTAATGCTACTTCTGATGGAAATGGAAAATAATATTAACTAAACTAGGAGGAAAGGGTAAGAGAGAGTCTAAACTAGTCTAAGTGTGATAAGAATTCATTCCTTAATCATCTGTACACATCTTGGACCTCGTTCATGACTACCACTGGGATTACCAAGTGCAAGGCCTAGGTACGCTACTGGGTTACCAAGTAGTCACACTTAAATGCTTGTGATTAAGTCGTACTCATTCCGCATTACTAGGAGATAAGGATGAGAGATATTAACTAAGAAAGTAGTAAACAACAATTAAATAATTAATTAATTAAACTAAGTTTATGCTACAATGATGAAGTAATCTCAATCTTTATTTTCGGTCATGTGCGTGTCCAAGTATGTCACACTCGAATAAAGGATGTCGTACAATTACAATCACCACACTACGAGCATACACTGGAAAATAATTCTAACTCTAAGAAGGGAAAAATGCAAGAGTTTAGCTAAGGGACTAAAAACTAGATGCGAAACAAGGGAGAGCCGCCTCTTATTTATAGAACTGGCGGCAGGTTGCGATATCGCGTATGCGATATCGCGGTTGCCCCAAATGATGACTCATCAGTTGGCCTACAGAAGGAAGTGAATGAGAAACATATTCAAATGGCTAAGGAAAAAGTAAACAAAGCCCTCTAGTAACTCCAACAAGGAAGAGAAGTGTGGCAACCCATCATTAATGGAATAGATACCTATAATAGAGTAGAGATCTACCTAAAGGAGTTGCAAATTGAAGAAATGATAGAGTACATGGAATTGACTAATCTCCACTATGCAAACCTGGCAATGGTAACTTTCAGATGGCCATGGTCAAAACTTGAAAAGTAGGTGGCCAGCTCGTACTTGTTGTACAAGGTTGAGTTCAAGCACCATAAAGACACCAAGCAAAATCTTGAGACAACAAATGCTGAAATCGAAGTTCTCAGGGCATGATTCACAAATCAACAATCAATTGCTAGGAACTTGGCCAAGAGAATGAATGATTACTAGGAGTTGAAAGATGAAGTTAGAGCATTCGACATCAAGTGCAAATAGTTTTCTACCTAGTTCATCAATGCCAAGGAGCTATTTCTAGTGATTCCTTGTTGTTGGAATGTGCCCGTTCCAACCCACATTGGTGAAGTTTCATGAATGGTGCATGATCCTAAGAGTAAGAAGGAGAAAATGAAAACATTGCTAGATGCTTTTCACCTCCCACTAGAAGTTGCAACAACAGCAAGATAGCTACAGTTGCCTCAACTATCACATGTGCTTGAAGCCGGTGAAGGGTTTTCAAAGCCTTTGGAACCTCCACCACCTAGGACTATTTGATCTTCCTAATTGACTTCATGCCATTAGAGGACGTGTTGTCCAATTTTGTAGAGTCTTGTCATGGTACTCAATTTTGTGTCATGAAAACCATAATTTTTGTAATATGTTGATTTGTACACTTAGGTGCTCAATTTTGTCAAGTTAATTTGCTGAGTTTAGAGTCATTTAATAATCCCATACCTTTTCTATGTTGTAAAGAAAATCAAAGATGACTTTTCATTCAGTTGTGGGGGTATGATGGGTTGCGGTTGGTTGCATTGACGAGACCTTATTGACTAGGCACTGTCGATGCAAGATTCATTTTTTGCTTATAAATACGTGCTCACCAACTGCATTTATGGCATGAGATTCATAGTAGTAGTAGAGCTCTTGTAGTTTTTTTATTTGAAAGTTAGAATATTTTTCTTGAGTGTTCGTAATAGGAGTCATTAAGTGTATGAATCTTTAATCGAGCATTGTTGTACCTGAGCATGATAGTGTGTATAGCAATAAAGATAAGCTTCTTGATAAACTTTGGAACATTCTAGATAGCTTAGATATTTCATTAATGCATTTAATGCTTTTATTTTTTTATTTAATGTTTTCCAGTAATTAGGCTAATTAAGTAATTAAGCAAGATGAGCGATATAGATTAAATACATAAGCAGGACCACTTCAAGCATAAACACATGTTCACTTGGTAATCCCAATAGCGTTATTGCTTGGTGCACCTAGTAGCATAGTACTTTGTAACCCAATAGTGGATACGCGGGTTTAGGACATGTATGGAAAGTGGGATTAGATGCTTATGTTAGGACTAGTTAGAGATTAGTAAATTAGTTAAATTAAATTAGTAATTAAATTACTTTATCTCTCTCTCTCTTCAAGCACTAAAGAACATAAAACATAAAATGATAAAAATCATATACCTCGATTACACTTAACCATACCATGTGCATCACAACTATAGTTGCGAAGACAACGATTGACCTTAGAGCAAGGTTCACTACCTAGGAGACTAGTGCATCGGAAACTATAGAGCTTGTGGAATTTGACTAGATGATGCATGAATGCTTCATGATTCGTATGGTTGGGCATAGGGGTACCTTGCCGCTCATCAATAATGAAAGAAATACACAAATAATGAATATTAAGAATATCTCAGGAAAGAAGGAATTATCCATATAAAGAAATTTTCATATTGTCTAGAATAACATGAAGTAGTTAAGCGTACAAACTAGACAATCTATGAAATTGTATGATCTATGTTAGTCTAATCCAAATTAGATGATGCCTTATTGGAAGAAGCAGTATGAATTGTAGTTCACATTATTAATCGAATCCATACTCTCTATTTTCATTTTGAGTGTCCAAATATAGTGTGGAATGGAAGAAATCCTAACTTAGGACATTTATGAATCTTTAGCTGTAGAGTATACTATCACATCGTAACATAAATCAAATCAAGTCCAAAGAAAAGAAGGATATTTTGTAGGATATGGACTCCATATGAAAGGTTATCATATTTGGAACCAAGAGGAAGAAAAATTGGTAATTATAAGAGTTGTGGTATTTAATGAAGATGAGTTTTTAGAAGATAAACCAATTTATGAGAGTCCTATGAATAATGATTATAATGATGGTAATGATTACAATGATGATCATATCCTTGTAGCAAGCCCATATCAACATTATGATAAGGATGAACTAGTTAATTCAACTTTTGAAAATATTGATTCTCAAGATAATACAAATAGTAATAATAATGAAGCATCTAAGGAATCCAAAGAATGGGAATAGAAGATTAAAAGTGTTTGAGATTGAACAAACTTAGACATTACTAAGCTAAGAATTACAAGTAGTTAATATAACAAACTACATCATAATGACATTATTGCTAACATTACGATACCTAACAAAGAAGTTCCAAAGGAAATTTCTCAAGCCCTTACAATGGAACATTGGAAAGAAGCAATGGAGGCTAAAATCAAAATGATGAAAAAGGAGAAGTATGGAAATTAATGTCTTGCTCAAAAGAAATATAATCTATTAAGAATTGTTGGCTATTTACAACTAAACTGAAAGATGATAGAACATTAGATAAGTACAAAGCTCAACTAATTGATAAAGGATTCTCTTAAATTAAAGAAATTGATTATAAGGAGACAAATTTCCCTACAACACACATGGTGACCATTAGGATAATCATCTCCTTGTTTGCTAAGCTAAAATGGAAAATTCATCGAATTAATGTTAAATTAGCCTTCTTGTATGGAGATTTATTAGAAGAAATTTATATAGAATAACATGAAGGATTTGTAAAAGATGAAAAGATGGTATTCATATTACAAAATGCTATTTATGGACTAAAGCAAGTACAAAGAGTATGGTACCAAAATATTGATCAATTCTTAATCAATTATGGCTTTATCAAATCTCAAAAAGATAGCAATCTTTATATATTTAAGAAGAAATGAAAGATTCAAATGCTTCCAGCCTTTCCTATTGATGATATATTGATAGCAACGAAGGAACTCTAAATTGTAGAGTATCAGTTATCTTTATGATTTGACATCTTAGACATTGGTTTGATGTACTGTTACCTAGGAATGAAATTAAGACAAAAGTTAGAGGAGATACCCCTATTCCAAATGAAGTATGCAATTAACCTATTGAAAAAATATAATATGTTGAAATGCAAAGAGTCTAATATTCAAATGATTCCTATATTTAAAATTACTATTGAAGGAGAAAGTATTGAATCCATTCAATATTGAAAAGTCATTGGAGCTCTTATGTATCTTACGAACATGAGACTAGACATTCAATATGTAGTAAATGAATTTGCCATAGCAGTGTAGAGTCCAAATTATTATCATATGCAAGTAGCTTTCCTAATCCTAAGATGCATTAAAGGCACACTGACTCATGATCTAGTATTTAAAGGAACATCTTCAAAAGTTATGGAAGTATATACAGATACATATTAGAGTGGTGATATGAATGATAAACATTATTGTACTGGCTTCCTAATTTATATATATGGAAATCCTATAAGTTTAAAAATTAGTAAATAGAGGGTTGTATCTCTCATCCATGGAAGCAAAGTGCTATGGATTACAAGAAATGGTCCAAGATGTAATATGGATAGAGCAGCTCCTCACAGAGATTAATATTGATGTTTCAAAACCTATCATGATTTATTGTGATAATCAAGCTATAATTAAAGTTGTGCAAATTCTTGTCTACCATGAGAAGAGTAAACATATTAAAATAAGTATTCACTTTGTAAGATAGAAATATATGAAGAAATATATTAATGTCTAGTATATATTTACTAAGTCCCAAAAAGTTGATGACTTTATAAAAGGTTTTGCTAAACAGGAATTTGTTATATTCTAAGGGTACCTTTCCCTAATGTCCTTGGCTTACAATTGGAAGTGAGCAGGAGATCATAAAAATTACAAAAGGAATTTGATATTATTTTTGGAGAGGATGTCCTCCATCATCTCCATCATCTTTCTTTCACTTCACATTGCTTGCATAGAACATGAAGAAATTCAAGACAAAGATAAAGTATGAATTAAGGAGGAGTGTTTGATAGTAATTCATACATTGTCTTGATTCATAAGTCATTGTTGTTAAGTTAAGTCAGTCAAGTCATAGGAGTTTACTACAATATGTAAGATTAATTACTATTATAAATTTTAACAAGTGTTGAGTTAGTTATAATGGTGTATTACAAATCATAACAAAGTGTTATATTAGCTACAATGATTTGTAACCCTTTTTCATGTTAAAGGTCTAGCCAATACCAAGTTAGTATGTGATGAGCCGCGATATCGCATTGATCGCTGCGATATTGTGTACGCGATATCGCAGCCCGTCACCAGTTCTATAAATAAGAGGCAGCCTTCCCTAGTTTCTACATCTAGATCTAGACCCTTAGCTAGACTATACCAATTTTATCATTCCAGAGTTAGAATAATTTCCATGTGCCTGCAGTAGGAGTCTCAAAGTGAACCGATCTTTATTCGAGCAATTTGTACCTGAGCACACAATTGTGTACGACAATAAAGATGAACCTTCTGATAAACGTTGCAGCATATGGACTAAGGTAAATAGGACTTAAATTACTGTTGAATGTTTAAATGATTTCTTAGAGATTTAATCTCTCTCAACCCTTAACTCTCTTGGTAAGTGCATTCAGTACAACCACTTCGAGCACATGTGCTATGCTTGGTAACCCAGTAACGAATATCATTTGGTAATCCTAGTAGTGTTGCACTAGTTCAGGGTGTGTACAGCAAGTGGGAATGGATATTGATGCTAGGATAATTAAAGCTTAGTTAGTGAAAGTTAGTTACTTAGTCTCTTCACCCTTTCCTCTCTTAGCATAGGTGATAAAAAGATAAAAGACATAAAAATCATGTACCTCAAGCTCACTTAACCATACAACCATGACAAATTCAAGTAAGCTTGGGAAGACAACGATTGATCAACCTTAAGTGTTCCATAAGGCATGTAAGCACTTAGTCCTTGGAGTTTGACTGGATTGCATGTGAAATGCTTGTATTTGTATGGTTGAGTGTAGGGGGTACCTCGCCACTCATCATTGGCGCCGTTGCCGGGGACTTAGTTGTTTATGCACTACATAGGACATAGGATATCATTCACATAGTTGGGAGTTGGAACGAACCCTTAGGATTGATCAGAAGAAAGAAAATAAGATAATGGTCAATAGCACACCAAACACGACAACAATGTCTTCTTCTTCATACAAAAGCATTTCACTGCCTAGGAACAGCACTAGAGACAGTCGGCGGCACAACACACATAACCAAAATCCACCAGTTCCTCAACAATTCAGTGTGGTATATATTCATCATGATGAATATATACCCAAATTTACCTTTTTATTCCATCAAGATGAACAATTGCGCTGGAGAAACTTGGAGGGTAACATAGTGTTGCCTCCAAATAGAGCCATCCCCAACATGCTCCTTCGTGTCATTGCATGAATAGACATGTTACAATTATACGCTGAGTACATTGCATGCAATTACAATGAAAGGGACTACCATCTGATAGAAGTGCAACGTCAATGGGACTTGTGGCAGGAGAGTTACCATACATCGTTGAAGGGCAAAGAACCCCATAACACTTCACCCGTCATAAGAGAAATCAAGGGTGGTGAACCTATTTCAATAGGTTCTCCACAAAACGATGTTCCCCCTCCTCACAATGGTGAGGAGGTGGTGTATCAGAACCTTCACTCCATGATTCACAATCCTAGTTTTGATCCCCATGAACACAAAGTGTTCAATGAGGGAATACAAACACATAATGAGGGTGGGTAGTCTGATTGTCATCACGATTGGGGCTGAGATCACTGAAGAGAAGGTAAGAAACATTGTTATGGAGATTGTTCCCCCTTCCTCTTCCCCTTCATCATCACATTCACCTTCTCATTCAACATCAAGATGCAGTCATAAGGAAACTCACCATGAGGATAAGGGTAAACAATGTGAGAAACCTCGACGAGAGAGTCGAGAGTGAGGACAAGGGCATTCGAGAGAATCATGACATGGAAGAAGGGAAAGTAGGGAACTGCGTAGGCATCATAGATGCCATGAGAGGAATGACCACGAAGAACCCCTACGTGCAACCTGAAGTATGTTAAACATTACAGAGGCCGTTAGAATACCTACAAGGCACCAAAAATATAGCCAGATCAAGAGACTAGACATGATATCCCACGATTTGAGGGTGGATACAACGCTGATCCGTAGAACCACTTACAGGCATTTCATGATGCTTGTGCCCTGCATAACATTGAAAGCAAGTGAAAAAAGTTAAAGTTGTTCCCAAGGACACTCATAAAAGAAGCGGAAAGCTGGTACCGATCCTTAGAACCAGAATCCATTCGAAGGTGGAGTAGGATGCTAGAACTATTCAATGATAAATATCAAACGTGCTCTCGAGTGTCCAACTTTTGAAAGTAGATCCAAGGATGGAAGCAGGGTAATCATGAACCCTTGGATGCTGCCATGGGTCGATATTATGCATTGTTACATTGTTGCCCGGGCCATGGTTACGCACAACGGGATCAACTATGCCATCTCGTAGATGGGCTAAGACATGAAACCAGGAGAACCCTTGGAACATATGCCCAAGGGAGATTATCTGAACTTAGGTCCCATTAGGTCCATAGATTGTTGGAGCAAGTAGTTAAGGAAGAAGGAGAGCTATGTAAAAGACAAAGTGCGGAAGAGTACAACTGCGATCCTTCCCTCCGAAAGAGGGGAGTAAGATTCTGTGAGGAGGAGGAAGAGTCACCACTCGAAGAGATGGTGAACAAAAAAGCCTTGCCACTTCAAAATTTAATAACAAAAGTGTCAGCTAAGGTAGATCAAATTTGGGACTCCTTAGATAGTAGATTCGAAATCATCCTTAAAATCGTAGAGGAGTCTAAGGAGCAAAGTAGTGAATATGATAAGAAAAAGAGGAGAGACTTACACCATGCACATAACAAAGGTAAGGGTAAAATGGATATCACTTAAGAGGTTGTGGATTTTGATACAGAAAATGACAGTGGATGTGAAATATGCTAGTATGATCATCCTAAAAGATGTTGCCCAATAATCTCACATCTGCAAGAGTCCGGGGTGTATGCACTCAATCCAAGACTTAACAAACGGCAAGCACCCCGAAGGTTACCTTATCCCCAAGGTAACCCAAGGTAGTTCCACCAATCCGTATTGTATTATCCAAGTGGAACTCTACCACAACCTATAAAGAAACACCAACCGTAGCAATACCCACAGTTATGGGGGATGCCACCACCAAGGCAACAATACCCTTATCGGCAACCGGATCCATATGGCTATTACGTGTAGCAGCTAGTCTCTCCAAGTGACTCTATGGGTCATGTAACCCCACAATGTCACTATCAAGCTTAGGAGTATTATAGGACTCCTTCTCCTAGAAGAGACACACCATATGCATACCATCCTTCGAATCCATCCGCAACTCTTACACTAATGGCTCCACTACCAACCGCTCCAACAATGCAAGGGGTATTTCCCACTCAACCACAATAATCCAATGTCACAAGGGCTTCAAATCCTCAATATATAGTTGGTTTTGACAATCTTATGCTGAAAAGACCTTTCTTTAGAACCAACAATCCAACTAAGCCCTCTCCATCACAAGCGGTTGAACATATAAACACCTTTGTACCAAATAAGGTTTCGGGACCTCCTTCAACCCAAAAATCAAGCTTAACGCACACGGTTATGTTAACGCATGCCGTTACTGACCGGATAAAGGTGGGCCACCTTCCCAGGAAATTCTTTGATCCTAGAAGTCCCCTAATCTACCTCCAAGCTGATGGGAATGAACCCTGTAAAGCTCTTCTAGACTCAGGTTCTAGAGTCAACCTAATATCGCAAGAGATGTATAAAGCCTGGAACCTGTCTCCATTGAGGAAGAGTAACATTCGACTGGAGTTGGCCAACCAATCCATCACTATTCTCTTGGGATTGGTGGAGGACATCATTACCACTGTGTGTGGGTGGTCGTATCTAGCTGATTTCCTAGTGATACAAGTAACTGACAGTAAGGAGGACTTTCCAATAATAATGGGAAGGGCATGGCTAAGTACCATAGATGCACACCTAGGAATATGTGATATTTTCATGGAAATATCCAAGAAAAATACTTTTGGAAAGATCGAGAAGAATAAAGTTCCATGCATCACATACAGTGACACAAGGTGCCATTGCATGCAAAAATCATGGGTTATGCGAAGTTTAGCATTGCCTGCATGCACTCGGTGTACACAAGAAATTAACATACAAAAGTGCCTATGTGTAGTAGCCACACAACAAGAAGACACCTAGTGGTTGATGGCTGATCAAGAGAGTAATTTGATAACATGCATGGAACTAACTAAGGTAATAACTAGTGATTACATTGGAAGCATAGACGCACTTGAGTAAGTTCGTTGCCAACTTCCAAACCTTAACCCTGAAAACATTAATTGGGGGAAGCTAGAAATTCCTGAGAGATTTAGAAAAGAGCCCCTATATTTGAAACCATTGCCCACCAGTCTAGAATACATGATCCTAGAAAATGAAAAACCAGTGATCATCAACGCAAAACTTGTTCCCAAGTAAAAACAAAGCCTGCTGAAAGTGATAAATAAATGGTCAAAAGCCATTGCCTGGTCATACCCCGAGCTAACTAGAATAGATCCTAGGATATGCTAGCATAGGATTTACATGGACCCCTCCATGAAGCCTCAAAAAAAACTGTAGAGGCGATTGAACCCGAAATTGAAACAAATAGTAAAAGAAGAGATATGACAACTTCTTAAGGCTGGGTTCATATATCCCATTGTTGATAGCAAATGGATTAGTCCTCTGGTGATCATGCCTAAAAAGGGAGGCAAATGGAGGGTCTGTATAGATTTTAGGCTACTGAACATGGCAACATTCAAGGATCACTTTCTGTTGCCATTTCTTAACCAAGTCTTAGACACCATAGCAGGGCATTGCTATTATAGTTTTCTAGATGATTATAGTGGGTAAAACCAAATATGGATAACACTAGAAGATCAAGCCAAAATAATGTTCACTAGTCCTTGGGGAATGTTTGCATATAAACAAATGCCATTTGGCTTGTGCAATGCCCCTGCCACATTTCAATGTTTAGTTCTAAGCATATTCCAACAACAGATAGGGAACGAAGTGGAAGTATTTATGGATGACCTCTCCACTTATGGAACAAGCTTTGATCAAGCCCTGGACCAATTAGAGCAAGTGCTATAACAATGTGTAGAAATCAACTTGAGGCTCAACTAGCAGAAAAGCCATTTGATGGTTCAAGAGGGTGTAGTACTGGGGCATAAGATTTCACAGTCAGGAATAGAGGTAGACTCGAAAAAAGTTAGGTTCATCCAAGGAATCACCTGACAATCAAAAACTATCAAAGACATTCGATCATTCCTTGGATACACTGGCTACTACAAGAGATTCATTGAGAACTTCTCCAAGATTGCCAAACTATTGGTAGAACTAACGAAGAAGGATGAACCATTCGAATGGACCAGGGAATGTGAATGAGCATTCCAGACTCTAAAACAAAGGCTTGTGGAAACTCCCATTCTACAAGTCCCTGACTAGTCCAGGCTATTCCATATAATGATTAACACATCCAATTATGCCTTAGGAGCTGTACTTACACAGTTAGATGACCAAAAATGCCCTTATTACATCCACTGTGCAAGTAAGAGTATCACCGATGCACAACTCAACTATACAACTACAGAAAAGGAATTAATGGATGCAGTGTTTGCACTAGACAAGTTTAGGCACTATGTGTTAGGCTACAAAGTGTACATTTATATGGATCATAGTGCAATTAGGTTCCTCATGAACAAGCCAATGGTTAGCCCTCGTATTATACGTTGGTTGGAAATCCTACAGGAGTTTGATTTAACAATGATAGATCGAAAGGGCACCGAGAACGTAGTTGTAGATCATTTATCTCGGTTGCACTGGGACAACAAGGAGGATGAATATGCCATATCCTATCACTTTCCTAATGAAGCCCTCTTTCTTGGTGTAGTGAATAACCAACCTTTGGGAACAAATTGGTATAGTAGCATTCTCACCTATCTCCTTTCCCAACAAACACCACAGGAGTTGGACTTCAAGAAGAAACAATAGTTTCTTCACAGAGCCAAGTACTTCATGGAAATCAATAGACAACATTATAAAGTCTGTCCTGATGGCTTGGTTCAATGGTGTGTGCCCCATGTGGACCAACTAAGAGTTCTCAAAGATGCTCATGAGGGTCCTTGTGGGGGTCACTATGCAAGAAGAAAAATGACTATTAAGATCCTGCTTGCAGGATATTACTGGCCAACACTATTTTGGGATGCCCATTAATTTGTCCAATCCTATGATCACTGTCAACGCGATGGAGGAATGACTACTAGAATGGAGGGTTTGCAACAATGGATTCAACCTTTGGAACCCTTCGACATTTGGGGAATAGATTTTATGGGTCCCATTACATCGATGTCCAATGGAAAAGTTTATATCATTGTTGTTGTTGACTATCTAAAAAAATGGGCTGAAGTAGCTGCTGTAACAGACTGCACATCATCTACAGTTGCATGATTTGTACAACAACAATTCATAAATAGGTTTGGTATGCCACGTGCACTTATCTTGGATAATGGAACACACTTCATGGGTGCTACCTTTTGAAAGTTGATGCAACGCTTAGGGGTTGAACATAAATTGACTACACCTTATCACCCCCAAGCTAATGGCCAAGCCGAGGTCACTAAGAGGGAGATTACTAGAATATTAACAAGGATAATTAGCAAATTTAGGCGAGATTGGAGCACTAAACTGAACAATGCTCTCTGGGTATACTTCTCCACGTGGAAACTCCCTATAGGTTAGTCTCCCTATGAGTTAGTATACGAAAAACTTCTAAAGCTTCCAATACAAACCAAGCTCTGTACACTATCCATGGCATGTGACCTCCACCTTGACCTTGATCTAGCACAAAAACAAAGATTGGCAACTCTAAACATGCTAGAAAAAAAATTGATTGGTTGCCTTGTCATCAAAAAAGTTGCACAAGGCATATAACAAGCAACATCATGACTTAAAAATTTGAAAGGTTAAGTAACAACAAGGAAATAAGGTCCTCTATTGGAACCCCATGCATGTACCACAATGCATGAAATTTCAAACATTATGGAAAGGGCCTTATATTATTCATACAACCTTTCCCTCAGGAGCCATGACAATATACAAGCTTGAAAGCCTTGATAAGAATTACTAGTTAATGTGCAACAAAAAAAACCTTCATGAACTTAGAACTACTGCACATTACACCTCTGAGAGTGGACGACCTTGCTCATTGTTTCAGATCTCTCCCTTACAACTTAGTCATGGGGGAGATGGCCACCTATGCTGATCAATTAAGGCCCTCAGTTCTTTTAAAGTTTTTTTTACACATTTTTTTTTTACAAATTTCTTTAACTTTTTCTTCTTTTTGTTTTACAACATCATTCGTACTTTTTCTTTTATTTGTATGAGTGTGTGTGTTTCTCCATTTTGTTAAGTTTGTCACCTAATAAGTGATCTTGATGATGGTATAAACTATATTCTCTTGGTTGCTAATGT
>MNCI01004205.1:66012-92324 GCA_015680685.1 Gnetum montanum | reverse complement strand
AAAGATCGCGGATCCTAAGGCATGCATCTATTGTGCTTAGCCATGCCCTTCCCATTATAATTGGGAAGTCCCCTTCATTTTTGTTGACCTCTATCACCAAGAAGTTAGCTAGGTAAGACCAACCACACACAGTGGTAACAATGTCCTCCACCAATCCTAAGGGAATGGTGATGGACTGGTCTACCAGCTCTAGTTGGATGTTGCTCTTCTTAAGTTGGGGTAGGTTCCAAGCTTGATACATCTCTTTTGAAATCAAGTTAACTCTGGAACCTGAGTTAAGAAGAGCCTAATGTGGTTCGTTCCCGGTGACTTGGAGGTAGATTAAGGGACTTCCAGGATCATTTAGTTTCCTGGGAAGGTGGCCTACCTTGATCCAATCGGTTATGGTATGCATTAACATAATCGTATGCATGAAGCTCTAATTTTGGTTTGAAGGGAGCTTCGAAGCCTTGTATGTTGGAGGAGTGATTACAGACTCAACCACTTGTTGCTGTGAGAGCTTGTTTGGGCTTTTTGTTCTGAAGAAAGTTCTATTCTTTTTATAGTTTTCAGAACTAGCAGCGAGTTGAATGTTTACAGCTCTCCTAGCATGACGTTGCTGTGGTTGAGTGGGGAGTTCCCCTTGCATTGTTGGAGCAGGAGGTGTTATGGGAACTACCGGTGGAAGAGGTGCAGATGAAGTAGGAGGATGGTATAGATGTGGAGGAGAAGGAGTTCTTCTAAAGTACTCCCAAGCTTGGTAGTGACGTTGGGGAGTTGTGTGACCCATGGAGTCACTTGGAGAAATCGACTACTGCACATAGTATCCATATGGGTCTGGCTTCCAGTAAGGGTACTGTTGTTTCAGTGGTGGCATCCCCCATGACTCTCGGTATTGCCACTGTTGATGCTATCGGATGGGTTGTGGTGGAGTTCCACTTGGATAGTATGTTAACGGTTGGTGGAACTATCTTGGGTTACCTTGGGGATAAGGTAACCTTTGGGGTGTCTGTCGTTGATTAAGTCTTGGGTTGAGCGCATACACCGTAGACTCTTGTAGATGTGAGATGATTGGACAACATCCTTTAGGATGGTCATAGTGGTAGATCTCACATCCACCATCATTGTCTATGTCTGAATCCACAACCACATCGGAGTTAGTAACTTTTCCCTTACCCTTGTTATGTGTAGGGCCTAAATCTCTCTGCTTTGTCTTGTTCTTGTCACTACTTCATTCCTCCTTAGACTCTTCTAAATTTTTAAGACAGTTTCAAGTCTAGAGTCTAAGGAATCCCACAGTTGATCTACCTTAGTTGATACTTCAGTTATTAGTTTTTGGATTGGCAAGGTTTTTCTGTTCACCAACTCTTTGAGTGGTGAGTCATCCTCTTCATCGCAAAATTTCACTCCCTTCTTTCGAAGAGAGGGATCACGATTGTATTCTTCTACACTTTCCCTTTTTCGTAGCTCCCCTTCTTCTTTTGCTACTTGTTCCAACAAGTGATGTACCTCATGGGATCTAAGTTCTGATAATCGCCCTTGGGCATAAGTTCCAAGGGTTCTCCTAGTTTCATACCTTAGCCCATCTATGATGTGGTGGAGTTGATCTTGCTATGTGTAACCATGGCCTGGGCAACAATGTAATAATGTGTAGTAGTGGCCCATGGTAGCATCCAAGGGTTCATGAGTTCCTTGCTTCCATCCTTGGATCTACTTACACAAATTAGACACTTTGGAGTACGTTTGATATTTATCGTTGAAGAGTTCTAACATCGTACTCCACCTCCTAATGGTTTCTGATTCTAAGCACCGGTACCAACTCTCTACTTCCTTAATGAGTATCCTGGGAAACAACTTTAGTTTCTACCACTCGTTCTCTATGTTATGCAAGGCGTAGGCATCATGAAATGCTTGTAAATGATTTTGCAGATCGGCATTGTATCCCCCTTTGAAGCATGAGATATTGTTCATGTCTAAGCGCTTGATCCGACTATCTTTTAAATGCCTTGTTGGGATTCTCACTGCCTCCGTTATATTTAGCATACTTCAGGTGGCAAGTAGGGGCTCATCATGATCATCTCTTTCATGATGCTTGTGATGTCTTTGTTGTTCCCTACTTTCCCTTCGTTCATGTCTTTATCCTCTCTCTCGACTCTCTCATCGAGGTCTCTCATTTTGCTTACCTCTATCCTCATCGTTATGCTCTCTATGACTACGCCTAGATATGGAAGGAGAGGGTGAGTGATGAGATAAAGGGGAAGAAGAAGGAGAGCCATCGCCATGGTGATGTCTCTTGCCTTCTCTTCTACTATCCTAGCCCTGATCGTGGTGACGATCAGAGTGCTCGTCCTTGTTATATGTTGTTGTTCCCTCAGTGAATAGTTGGTGTTCACGAGCATTAGAATCAGGGTTGTTTAATGTTGAGCGTAAGTTTTGATATTCAACCTCCTCACTATTGTTAGGAGGGGGAACATCTTTTGATAGAGAACCCGTTATAAGTGGTTCACCATCTCTAGTTTCACTTAGGACGTGTAGGACCTCTTTGCCCTTCAATTGTGTATGTTGTCTCTCCTACCTTGAGTCCCTCATACGTTGTAAAGTTGTGGGATGATAATCCCTTGTGTCAAAGTCACCCATAAGGTATTCAACATAGAGCTGTGTCATGCCAATCTATGCCAAGGCACAGAGGAGCATGTTTGGGATTGATCTATTTGGAGGTAACACTATGTTACCTTGCAAGTCTCTCCAGTGCATCTGTTCATCTTGATGGAGGATACAAGTAAAGTTAGGTATATACTCATCGGGATGAGTATATTCCACCCTATATTATTGAGGAATTGACGGATTTAGGTTGTGTTTTTGATTGCCAACTGTTCTTTGTATTATCCCTAGGTGGTGTATTGCTCTTATGAGAAGAAGAAGAAGACATTATGTATTATCGATGTGCTATTAACTGTTATATAATTTTTTCTTATTTAATTAACCCTAAGGTTCGTTTAAGCTCCCAACGATGTGAATGATCTCTTATGTTCTACTTAGTGCACAAACACTTAGTTCCCGGCAACAGCGCCAATGATGAGTGGCAAGATACCCCTACACTCAACCATACGAATACGAATGTAGCACACGCGATCCAGTCGAACTCCACAGACTAAGTTCCTACATGCCTCATGGAACACTTAGGGTTAATCATTTTTTGTCTTCTTAGACTTACTTGTAGTTGTCACGGTGTATGGTTAAGTAAGACCGAGGTATATGATTTTTATGTCTTTTATGTTTTTATTTCCTATGCTAACAAGGTGAAGGGTAGAGAGACTAATTCCTAACTTTAACAAATTAACTAAGTATAATTTAACCTAGCATCAGCATTCATTCCCACTTACCGTACACACCCTAAATCGATGCAACCGTAGCTACCAAATGCTAATCGTTCCTGGGATCACCATGCGTAACGCACGTGCTTGAAGTGGTCATATTGAGTCACTTAACTAGGAGAGAAGGGTTGAGGAAGATTTAATTCCTAATAAAGCATGTAAATGGAAAGCAGTAAATAACAATAAATAAAGTCTTAATTAGCCTATTCCATGCACTTCAAGGTTTATCCAAGAAGCTCGTCTTTATTGCCGCACACAAACTTATGTTCAAGTACAAAGTCTACTTGAATAAAGATCCGTTCACTTTAGGACCCCTACTATGGGCACATGGAAAATATTCTATCTCTGGAGTGATTAATCTGCCAAATTTTCCCTATTGTTTAGCCTAGGATGAGAAACAAGGGAGAGCTACCTCTTATTTATAAACTTGGCATCGCACTGTGATATCGTGGGGGACAACGCGATATTGCGTACGCGATATTGTGAGGGATGCGATATCATGACGGTTGCAATATCATGTATGCGATATTGCGGCCCATGTGATATCGCATCTCATCAATTATGCTTGTTAGTGTACAGAGGAATCATTGGGGTTAGATTCCTCATTTGTATCAACTTCTTCATCCTCATAGTAATTCAATATCACATATGACTAGAATTCATTTTTTCTTTTACAAGGAATTAGTGTAGATTCTTCAATTGATTTTAGACTCAATGTGATTTGATGTTCAAAATAATTTATCAAATAGTACATCACAAGATATAATAATTTTATGCTCCTTTATATCTCACAGTTAGTAAGCTTCATGTTCTAGAAAATATTTAAGTAGAAACTACACCATGCACTTGGTGTCTAACTTGCAACAATGTACCTATGGGATATGGAAATAACATATCTTCCCAAAAGGGTAAAGCTAAGATATTGATATTTCTCAATTCTTAGAACACTTCTTAATTAAACTGATATCATTCAATATTGTAGTTGTAATTTTATTGATAATATGAATAGAAATTTTTAATATGCCATCTTAATCCATAGAAATTTTTGCACTTGTGTATTATGCATCATACATCTAATCATTTCTATTATTGATTTGTTCTTTTATTCTACAATAGCATTCTACTATGTTGTATGTGGCATCATGAACTCTTTTTTTAGACCATTAATATCACAATAAGATTTAAATTTATTTGAGATGAATTTTCGATCACCATCAAATTTTAAAACTTTTATCTTTGTATTTTTCTTAGTTTTAATTCATGTCTTGAAGTTTTAAAATTTTACTTGCACTTGTGTGTACTATGCTATAAATCCACATCATTCTATTGAAATAATGAATAAAAATAATGAAATTTTAATTTCTTCTAACTTATGGTATAAATGCATCACAAACATCTAAATAGATAACTTCAAGTAATTTAACTATTTTGATTTTATTGTACTTTGAAAATGGCTAATGATATATCTTTTCAATCTTGCATGCTTTATAATCAAATTCTTAATGCTCATTAAATTTAAGAATTTCAATTTAGATTTGATGCATTTTTCTTAGGGTTTTAACAATTATGTGTTTGAGGTTCAAATGCCATTCTAACAATTGATCTTCATTCATTGACATATACAAACATTGAATGCATGGATCCACTATTATAAATATATTGTTGAAAGGTATATCGTAGGCTAATATCTCACCATCATGGTGTACATTGCAATATGTATTAGCATGAACATTTTTTTGAAATTCAACATGTTAATGTTTATTAACAAATTGATATACAAAAACTAAATTCATGGAAAACTCATTACTATAACAAACATCTTTTAATCTTATACTTCAAATTTTCATGTCCCCACATTTAGTAATTTTTATTAAATGACCATACCCAATCCTCTCGAAATGAGGTTTTGGGTTATTCTTTATATTAAATAATAAGGACAAATTACTAGTGAAATGTCATGAGACACTAGAATCAATGTCCATAGAACCATTAGAAGTATTGTTATTCATGATGAAGGTGTTAAAATCTATCATTGAAGATTGAGATTTCTTCTTTATAACATTATTTACTTCTTCACCATGGCAATGATGAAATTGATAACAAAATATAATAGGATGAAATCAATTAATAATAATTATTAAATAAATTAGTGATAAGTTAATGAAAACATTATTTACTTCTTCAGTATGGAAATGATGACATTATGACAGTGATGTTAGAAGATGATGAGAATAAGCATGGAGATGAAAGAGTTGAGAATATAATAATAAAATGAAATGAAGAGGTTGAATATATTTAATAGAGGCTAGATCCTAGTAGAATTTATAGAACAAAAGTCTAACATCTCTTTGAGGAATTACTTCCTAGGCATGAATATATGTCTTATAGCTTAGCAATAAACACCTTGCTATCACTCCAAACAATGGGTTCTAATACTTTTTATAAGTAGTATTTGAATTTATAATATTTAATGTTTCTTTAAAATACATTTTTAGTCTATTAATCCTATCTCATGTCCAATGATGAAGTACACATATATCATAAATGAATAGTATATATGTTTGTTACTTATAAGAAAGTAAAGTAAACATTTATTTCTTTGAGGTGTGATCATTGTTTCCTTTGTTTCAAAGGTGAAATTGATATATTACATATTAATAGCCTAAAGCTAAAAATTGATATCATTACAACATTCAAGTAAATTTGTCATAGGAGATGATATTTTTTATACTATAGTGCATGTACTCATTGTTAATAATGATAAATTAATTGTTGCTACTCTATAGAAATTATTATTAAGATGTTGTTGATGGATAAATTTGGACTAAATGCCATGTAATATGACAACTTTAAAATACATGTTAAAAGAATATTATCTATGATGTAACACCTCCTAGTGAACTTGGGCTAGGATGATGATATGTCCAAGATCACACAAATATTTAGAGAAAAAAAAGTTAATTAAACATAGTGTGCACAATTGATCATACATACTCAATGTAAAAGCAATCACTAAAAATTTAAATCTTGTAATATCCTTATTAAGAATAACCAAAAGATTAATCATCATATATTACTATTAACATGAAATGCATCAAGCTTGCTATCCACATCCTCAAAATAACATAAACATCATTGTCATGTCATAAATACAAGTCTTAGCTCATTAGTTAATCACACTAAAAGTAGGGACCCATACACATCCAATAAATAAGTATGTATAGGATATACAACTTCATTTTCCTCAGTAACCCTAATGCCCTCCTATGCCTCTACCTCCATCACCTATAAAATATAAGATTAATATAAGCTTAGTAGAAAGCCTTTACATTTTCCCTTTTAGATGGTTCACAAGCATTGCATTGGAGGAAGAGAATGAAGAAAGAGAATATCTTACATTACATATTACTTTTGCATGTGATCTAAGCACCATAGGCATACAAATCATCATGTCACATATACACACATAATGCTCATACTACAACCAATGTCCGAACATCACATATGCTAACTCATACAACAACATGTACTACGCACCAATCATACAGGCTCACATTAAAACCTATGTCCCATAATAATCATTCCAAACATAGATGGAAACCGATGTCCCATCACAATTACATGTATTAACCAACTATAAAGAAAGACTCACTACTAAGCCTCAAGTCACAATGCCTAACCACATTATCACATGAGCCAACATCGATCTTCTACTAAGTCCTAGATTTTTCTATACCAAATTATTGCAAGATCATAACATACATAGACATCAACACACCCATCCCAATCAAGGCCAAGGAAGAACATAGTACTAATCAAACATAAAACCATGCGATAGATAGCATATCCACACTAAGTGTGGCATGTGACTAGTAGTTAGAAGTGCCTAAAATGATTATAGAAAATTCAAAATATAGAGATAGAAAGTCATTTGACCTAACCAACCCTGAAAAAAGCATATGAAATAATAACAAGGCTAGATGCAACTCCCAAAGAACCATGAATAAGCATACGAGCTAACAACACACAATCAGGAAAGCAACAACAATGATGGTGGCAATATTTTAAAATATGCATAGGTGATGGAATTGAATGAGAAAGAGTATATTTATTAACATATGTTTTATGTAATATATATATATGTGTGTGTGTATATAAAACATTTTTAAGTTCCAAATATTTTCCTTTGTCCTAAGTAATATCCCCAAGGTACAAGACACATGACTCACACATGATAGCTCCAAATCCAAAATAGATCAAACTCATAACATAAAAATCATATATACTATATATTTACATGTCACAAACTAGTCCAAACATTATTGAGCATAGTCATATAGCTCATATGCATAAATTATAAACACATACCACACTTCTTCTCTTATCTCCAATCCTCCATTGTTGTTGGTTACAATACTTGTCTAAAATATTTGATAAGATTAGTATATATTATCATCTCATATAATCATCGTGGAACATCATAAATTACATCTTGATACTATAAAGCATATATTACTATCGTGAAACATCATACAATACATCCTAATATCATTAAGAACATATATGTTGTGATAAAATTAATACATGAAAATATATATGAATTACAAATAGAAATAAACATAACTTTAAGATAAATAATATCTTTATAGATGAAAATATCAAAATAAGTAGAAATATATTTAACTATAAAATTCACATAATCATAAAACAAGTTACCATATTCAAAATCATGATAAGAAAATGATATAAAGTAAATACTTGAATATGACAAATAGATGGACTATTTCATAACACAACTATGAATGCTTCTGAAGACTAACTAGGTACTTAGCAGATAAACTAAAAATACACACAACTTTAAAACTTGTCTTTGTACTATAGTTTGGATTGTGTTAGTTAAATTAGCCACCTAGTGATAAATTTTTTGAATTCAAACTTATAACAAGTAAACATCACTACATAAACCCAATAGTTTGGATTTATCAACATTTAATAATTTAAAAAGAAAACTTCATTCATGTAGGTCTCTATATTAACATAATCTTCTTCTAGCAAAAGGGACCTAATTTGGTTAATAAAAAAAGAACAAAATGATGAAGGAGATATTGTATTTAGCTCAAGAGAAGGATATTCAACTAATTTAGGTGGCAATAAAACACTATTTATACTAGTTGAATTTGTAAAAGGTACAATAAATGGAAAAGGAATTGGATTAGGCTTAGAATATAAAGCTTTTGAAAAAGTTTGATCTATTTGCGTTCTTTGTCAAACTCTTTCCATCACTCTCCTAAACCATAGATTTTCTACCTTTTATGTTATATTCCTATTCGAGAATGATTTTAATTCCATAACTAAGATAGTGTGATTTTACAACTAGAATTTATAATTATTATAATAATATCCTTAATGAGAGTGCATGTTGTATAATAAGCATTTCTCTTGAGGTAACCTTTAGGAATGTAACCTAAGGTATTTATACCTAGTAATTAGAGGTCATGCCAACATGGAGATTTGGAGCTAGTATTGGTAAGTAACAAATGTCATGTGAAGTAGAATAGGAATGGACTTGGTCATCTCTTCTAGGAGAATCTAGTTCTAACTATGGTGGCAGTGCTAGATTGACAAAGGAAGACAACCCTAGGAAACCCTTAGAGCATTATGAAGAGACACTTATTCATTTCCCAATTTCCTTATTAATAAAGTTCACTTTTATTTTATTCTTCATTTTTACGATTGTGTTTGTGATTCAAAATGTCAAATATAATGTATGTTTGACATTTGCCATGACATCTGAGAATGGGATGTCACAATTGGTATTGAAGTAAATGATGATCTAGGGTGAATCAAAATTAAGAGCTAACCACGATTCAAGGATGAACTATGAATGATGATCCAAAATGAACCACAAATCATCATTAAAAATTAATCATGCTTGTGGAACAAGTTATGATCTAAGGTAAATCTTAACTTATGAATATGCTTCTTACTACATCGACTCTAGAAATACCAATGACTAGGCTATGATAATATAAGATTAGCAAAGGGTTAGCAAGATACATCAACTATAGGAGATTCTTGTAAGGCTAGGAGTAACTTTCTTTCTAGGTAACTCTTACTCATTTTTTACTAGTGATAGAATTTTCTTTAGTTGTATAAGGATCCCAAACATTAGGTTCTAAATTAGGGAAGTAACAAAAGTAATCTTTAGTATTTTCCTCATAAAGTTAGTAATCCTTGTCATAGTATTTTATGCCCTTACCTTGTTACTGACCTTTGCTCTTCCTAAACACATAAATCTCAAATAGTAATGAATCAAATATGCCATACCTATCTAGGTTGTAGTTATTGACAAATTTATAGAAATCAATTATAAGATTCCATTAGATTGACATAAGGAAGTCTATCTAAGCATAAATACCCTCTATTCAACTAGTAAAGGTCATTAGTTTGGGGTTGGTAGGGAAATTGACATTTATTAAACAATAATGATGTATTCCACCCTCTGAACCTATTCTCTATGATTTGATAGACAATCATTCTTATCATATTTTCATTAGGATTATAGTCATGATTCAAGACAGTATCCTAATAGTAGACAAAATAATAAAAATATATTAATTTTCTTTACATAGATGCCCATCCCACCATTTTAGGGTTAAAGTCACCTAAAAGTCATAATTTGGTTTCTAAATCAGATTGATAAGAATAATTTGGAAAAATAGATAATTTTAATTTTTCAAAATCACAAAAATCAAACTTAGTTTTCATGCCTTAAAAAGCATGTACAATGTTTAGTGCTCATCTAAATGGTTTCAATGGTACTAATTTTTTATCAATCTAACTTACTCTTAGGGGGATATCATAGTTTTATTTTTTTCATAAAATGTACTCAATTAAATTAAAATTAAAAAAAATTTCTAGATAATCTACAACTTAAACCCAAAACTTCACACTTATAAATTGATGAGTGGCGAGGTACTCCTATACGAATACGAGCATCTCACGCGCGATGCAGTCGAACTCCAAGGACTAAGTGCTTACGCACCCTAATTGAACACTTAAGGTTAATCAATCGTTGTCTTCCAAAACTTACTTGTATTGTAACGGTTGTATGGTTAAGTAAGCTTGAGGTATATGATTTTTATATCTTTTGTCTTTTTAATGTCCTATGCTAATGGGGAAAGGTGAAGAGAACTAACTGAATAACTCTCATTAACTATTCACTAACTAAGTTCTAATCATCCTAGCACTAGTATCTGTTCCCACTTGCCGTACACACCCTAAACCAGTGCAACGCTACTGGGATTACAAAATGCTACTCGTTACTGGGTTACCAAGCGTTACACACGTGCTTGAAGCGGTCGTACTAAGTGCACTTAACTAGGAGAGTCAAGGGTTGAGAGAGATTAATTATCTAGGAAAGCATTTAAACATTTAACAATAATTAAATCCTATTTAGCTTAGTCCACATGCTACAAGGTTTATCAAAAATTTTGTCTTTATTGTCGTACACAAATGTGTGCTTAGGTACAATTTTCTCGAATAAAGATCCATTCACTTTGAGACTTCTACTGCGGGCACATGGAAATTATTCTAACTCTGGAATGGTAAAAAAACTATAGTTTGGCTAAGGGTCTAGATCTAGATAATTGGAAATAGGAAAGTCGCCTCTTATTTATAGATATTTCAACAGGTCGTGATATCGCGTACACGATATCGTAGGGGCAGACACGATATCGCGGCTCATCATACCTCCATGACTAAATAAAAACTCATCGAGTTCCTTACAAAATATTGGGAAGGTATGGGATTATTGACTGGAATGACACTAATGGTGAATGGGATGATATGTGAACGGATCATCATTACAATACATGAAAAAATTAGTGTTTATGACAACAAGAGTGAACACTATACACATTTGACATCTAGCCTTATTTGGCAGCTGAGAGAGAAGAGAGAAAAGAGAGAGAAAAGAAGAAGTCTGCTGTTGCTAATGCCAAGATTGCACCTTTCATTGTTCATCCATAAGCATGCCACCGATCTTGTTCCTTGTGTAACTACTTTAGCACCAGTCCATTCCAAGTGTTCTCTCCAGATCCAGTTCGTTGGTGTATGATTTCCATCTACACACACAACATAGTCTTATATTAGCAAGGGTAAATGAATCACAATGCAGTTGATATCTTGCCTCAGTGTAAGGTCCATTGGCTGAGTTGTGATATGGCTAATACGAATTCTAGAGATATAATACTGGTGACTACCCAAGGTGTAGGGGTTAGGAGAAAATCGAAAAAATTAGACCAAGACCCCCATGACTGAGAGCGAACCTTCGATAGTGAGAGACTGGAAAAAGATAAGGAATAAGAAAGATGGAGAAAAAGAGACAATTGCAACGCCGATGAAATGGATGTTAGAGATGGAAATGAACAGAATAAATGTTGATTGCAAAAATGTTTAAGGAAAAGAAATTAACTGATGCACCAAATAGGAATGCTAGTGGTTCCTTCCCAAAGTAGGCTCATGCCCTTAATGCCCTAACATTCCCACATTCAAAGAGTCTGTGGGCTTTGGAAATGTCATTTGGAAGAAAAAGTTAAAGTCTTAACCACAAGAGTTTACCAAAAAGAAAACAATGTGTCAACCAAAATATAGACTACTAATATAATGGGTAATGAGGTGAATAATGGAAAAATATTGATGGAAAGAAGAGAATGGAATGGAGTCTCAAGAACAAGGTGGTGTACAGTCCCTTGTGTATTAATGGATAATGTGACTTAGTAGATCTCATTTCAAATCCAGCCTCAAACAATCCACATCCAGTGACTTCGCACTAATTCATTCAGCCAATCCATCCACCTAAAGTAACATGAATGCCTCTATTAAAGAGTCACCACCATTCCGATGAAACAAAAAAGGAGAATGTAGGAAGCAAGAAAGGGCCTTAGTTAGAGGGACCATATGTGTTTAGTTCCATAACTAGTGCTTGTAGCCCAAATGATTATTTCATCTAAGGGGTGTGCTTTGAATTCTCTCTTTTTTTTTGCGTGAGAACCATACCATGCAAAGACTTTTTATTTTTATTTTTATTTGCTCAGCTTCCTGATAATGGCATAACGTCATAATGGTAAGAAAAAATCAAGAATAAAACATCTAAGCACCCAAGAGAATGGCCAACACAAATGCATCAAATCCCTTTGAAGTCACACCCTGTTTAATCCTTGAGTCCTTCTTTAGTTTGAGAAATGCCCAATCACTAATTCATTGATAGTTCTTATTATTTAAGGAAAGGGACTGTACAGTTCCAAGTTAAAGAGAGACCATAGAAATTCATAAATGCATGGATGATGTGGACTCATTACCTGTTATATCGAAAGAACATACCTTAGTATCAACATCATGACTTAAAGGTAAAAACCAAACATTAGAAATCAATAGAATATAGTTCATACCATCATCAGGAGCACTTATTAGGTGGTGAACCTAACAAAATAAGTGAACACACAAATAAACGAAAAAGTATGAACGATGTTGTAAAACAAAAAGAAGAAAAGTTAAAGAAATTTGTAAAACAAAAATGTGTAAAACAAGAACTTAAAAAGAACTAAAGGCCTTGATTGATTATCATAGGTGGCCATCTCCCCCATGACTAAGTTGGAAGGGAGAGTTCTGAAATAATGAGCAAGGTTGTCCTTTCTGCGATGTGCAATGTGCATTGACCATTGTGGTTTCATGATAAGGTTTGGTTTGTTGCACACTGACTAGCATTCTCTTATCGGAGTATTTTTTTGAATTTTTTTAGAAGGTTCCAACTTCCCCCAATTGATGTTTTCAAGTTATGGTTTGGAAGTCAGCGACGCTCTTGTTCCAGTGCATCTATGCTTTCGACGGAAGTGCAAGTTGTTTCCCCAGTTAGTTCGATGCACATTGATGAGTTGCTCTTTTGATTAGCCGTCAACCACTGGGTGTTCTCTTGTTGTGTGGTTGCTACATATAGGTACTTTTGTATGTTAACTTCCTGGGCACACTGGTTGCATGCAGGCAATGTTGAACATTCCTGTACACCATCACCCTCTATATCATTGTATGTGATGCATGGAACTTTCTTCTTCTCGATCTTCCCAAAAGCATTTTCCTTAGATATTTCTAGGGAAAGATTGTAGATTCCTAGGCATGCATTTATGGTACTTAGCCATGCCCTCCCCATTATTATTGGGAAGTCTCCTTTATCATTGNTTTTGTATGTTAACTTCCTGGGCACATTGGTTGCATGCAGGCAATGTTGAACATTCCTGTACACCATCACCCTCTATATCACTGTATGTGATGCATGGAACTTTCTTCTTCTCGATCTTCCCAAAAGCATTTTCCTTAGATATTTCTAGGGAAAGATTGTAGATTCCTAGGCATGCATTTATGGTACTTAGCCATGCCCTCCCCATTATTATTGGGAAGTCTCCTTTATCATTCTTTACTCGTATTACTAGGAAATCAGCTAGGTATGACCACCCACACATAGTGGTAACGATGTCCTCCACCTGTCCTAAGGGAACAGTGATGGACTGGTCAGCTAGCTCTAAGAGAATATTACTCTTCTTTAGTGGAGGCAGGTTCTAGGCTTTATACATCTCTTATGATATTAAGTTGACTTTGAAACCTGAGTCCAGAAGAGCTTTACGAGGTTCATTCCTAGCGACTTAGAGATAGATTCAAGGGCTTCCGGGGTCATAGAATTTTTTGGGAAGGTGGCCCTCCTTAATCTAGTCAGTGATGGCATGCGTTAACATAACCATGTACGTTGAGCTTTGTTTTTGGTTTGAAGGGAGCTTCAAAGCCTTATATGATGGAAGAGTGTGTAGAGGCTTAACTGCTTGTGCTTGTGAGAGCTTGGTTAGACTGTTGGTTCTAAAGAAAGGTCTTCTCTTTGTACGATTGTTAGAACCAGTAGCAAGTTGAAGGTTCACAGCTCTCGTAGCATTATGTTGCTGCAGTTGAGTGGGGAGTTCCCCTTGCATTGCTGGAGCGGGTGGTAGTGGAGCTATCGGCATGAGAGTTGCAGATGGGTTTGGAGGATGGTATGTTTGTGGGTTATCTCTTCCAGGAGAAGGAGTCCTATAATACTCTGAATCTTGGTAGTGACGTTGTGGTGTCACATGACCAACCAAATCATGTGGAGAGATTGGCTGCTGCACGTAATAGCCATATGGATACGGTTGCTAGTAAGGGTATTGTTGCCTTGGCAGTGGCATCCCCCATGATTGTGGGTATTTCCATGACTAGTGTTGCTCAATAAGATGTGGTGGAGTTCGACTTGGATAGTATGTTAATGGTTGGTGGAACTATCTCAGGCTACCCTGGGGATAAGGTAACCGTCGGGGTGCTTGCCATTTGTTAAGTCATGGGTTAAGTGCATACATCCCAGACTCTTGTAGATGTGAGATTACTGGGCAACATCCCTTAGGATGGTCATACTGGTATATCTCACATCCACTGTCATTGTCTATATCAAAATCCACAACCTCTTCAGTGATGGCCATTTTACCCTTACCTTTGTTACGTGCATGGTCCAAATCACTCTTTTTCTTTTTATCGTAGTCACTACTTCACTCCTTAGACTCCTTTACGATTTCGAGAACGGTTTCAAATATACTATCCAAGGAGTCGCACATTTGGTCTACCTTTGCTGACACTTCTGTTGTTAATTTTTGGAGTGACAAGGTTTTCCTATTCACCATCTCCTCGAGTGGTGACTCTTCCTCCTCCTCACAGAATCTCACTCCCCTTTTTCGGAGGGAAGGATCACTATTGTACTCTTCTGCACTTTCTCTCTTACATAGCTCCCCTTCTTCCTTAGCTACTTGCTCCAACAATGTATGAACCTGATGGGATCTAAACTCTGATAATCTCCCTTGGTCATACGTTCTAAGCATTCTCCTAGTTTCATGCCTAAGTCCATCTACGAGATGGCGTAGTTGATCCTATTGTGAGTAACCATGGTCTGGGCAATGATGTAATAGTGTGTAATATCAGCCCATGGCAGCATCCAAGGGTTCATGATTTTCCTGCTTTCATCCTTGGATTTGCTTTTGTAGGTTGGACACCTGGGAGTACGTTTGATATTTATCATTAAATAGTTCGATCATCGTACTTCACCTTCAAATGAACTCCGGTTCTAAGGACTAGTACCAGCCTTTCACTTCTTTCATCAGTGTCCTTGGGAACAACTTTAATTTTTGCCACTTGTTCTCAATGTTCTGCAAGGCACATGCATAGTGAAATGCCTATAAGTGGTTCTAAGGATTAGCGTTGTATCCCCCCTCAAATCATGGGATATTATTCATGTCTAGTCTCTTGATCCTGCTATCTTTTTGGTGCCTTGTGGGTATTCTTATGGCCTTCATAATGTCTAACATTCTTTAGGTTGCAAGTAGGGGTTCTTCATGGTCATTTCATTTGTAGCGTCTGTGATGTCTACATGGTTCCCTACCTTCCCTTTCTCTATGTCGTGATTCTCTAGAATGCCCTCATCCTCATTCTCAACTCTCTCGTCGAGGTTTCTCATTTTTTTACCTATCTCCTCATGGTTAGGTTCCTTATGACTGCGTCTTGATACATAAGGAGAGGGTGAATGTGACAATGAAGGTGAATAAGAAGGAGAACCATCACCATGACGATGTTTTCTACCTTCTCTTCAGTGGTCTCGACCTCGATCGTGATGATGATCAGATTGCCCACCCTTATCATGTGTTTGTGTTCCCTCATTGAACACTTGGTGTTTGTGGGGATCAGAACTAGGGTTGTGAATTGTAGAGTGAAGGTTCTAATACACCACCTTCTCACCATCGTTAGGAGGAGGAACATCGTTTTGTAGAGAACCTATTGAAATAGGTTCACCACCCTTGATTTTGCTTAAGATGGGTGAAGTGTTATGGGGTCATTTTCCCTTTAACGATGTATAGTATCTCTCCTTTCACAAGTTCCTTTGACATTACACTTCTGTGGGTTGGTAGTCCCTTGTATCATAATTGCATGCAATGTACTTTGCGTATAACTGTGACATGCCTATTCATGCGAGAGCACGAAGGAGCATGTTGGGGACTACTCAGTATGGAGGCAACACTATGTTACCCTCCAAGTCTCTCCAACATAGTTGTTCATCTTGATGGAGAATAAATGTCAAGTTGGGTACATATTCATTGTGATGAATATATACCACACGAAATTGTTGAGGAACTGGTGGGTCTTGGTTACATATGTTGTGTCACTGACTGTCTCTTGTGTTGTTCCTAGGCAATGAAATGCTCTTGTGTGAAGAAGAAGACATTTTAGTCTTGTTCAGTGTGCTATTTACTATTATCTAATTTTTCTTTTGATCAACCCTAAGGGTTCGTTCTAGCATCCCAATGATGTGAATGATCTCCTATGTTCTATGTAGCGCACAAACAACTAAGTCCCTGGCAACGGTGCCAATGATGAGTGGCGAGGTACCCCTACACTCAACCATATGAATACGAGCGTCTCACGTGCAATCCAGTCAAAGTCCAAGGACTAAGTGCTTACACACCCTAATGGAAAACTTAAGGTTAATCAATTGCTGTCTTCCAAAACTTACTTGTATTATCACGGTTGTATGGTTAAGTAAGCTTGAGGTATATGATTTTTATATCTTTTGTCTTTTTAATGTCCTATGCTAATGGAGAAAGGTGAAGAGAACTAATTGACTAACTCTCATTAACTATTCACTAACTAAGTTCTAATCGTCCTAGCACCAGTATCCATTCCCACTTGCCGTACACACCTTGAACCAGTGCAACGCTACTGGGATTACCAAATGCTACTCGTTACTAGGTTACCAAATGTTACACACATGCTCGAAGCGTTTGTACTGAGTGGACTTAACTAGGAGAGTCAAGGGTTGAGAGAGATTAATTATCTAGGAAAGCATTTAAATAGTTAACAATAATTAAATCCTATTTAGCTTAGTCCACATGCTGCAAGGTTTATCAGAAAGTTTGTCTTTATTGCCATACACAAATGTGTGCTTAGGTACAATTTTCTTGAATAACGATCTGTTCACTTTGAGACTCCTATTGCGGGCACATGGAAATTATTCTAACTCTGGAATGGTAAAACAGCTATAGTTTGGCTAAGGGTCTAGATCTAGATGATTGGAAATAGGAAAGCCGCCTCTTATTTATAGATGATATCTTTAACAACCTAACTATTATTTCTAATAAATTTGACCTTTTATTAGCCTTTGATCATAGGATTTGATAACTCAATATATTCATCCATATCAAAATTATTTGATAAATATCCATAACCCATCCAGCTAAAGCTAGGTTAGTGAGCTTTAGTTGCAATTAGTTACATTACCAAAGTTAATTTCCTAAGGGGTTAGAAAGGTCATCAAAAATCAAGAAATAAAACTAAATCATTATTTAAGGAATTAAGCAATTGAATGATCAGTTGGAAAACTAGTAATGTAAGAAAGACTTGTACCAATCTAACAAGAAACTAGATTATTTAGTAGATATTGAATATGATGGATAATCATAACCATATCCCAAAAAGACACATGATATCTGTAAGGTAGAAAAAGTCAGGAGAGAACGTATGAATAGGTATGAATGACACAACTTATAATATGGTTATAATAATCCTAGCTATTTAAAGCAAACATGCAACATTTCCACTGTGGGCCTTGGATTATCACAAATACCAATATTCATGTATCCTCATAGAATTGCAAAGCTTGAACGCCTATGTTTTTTTTGTAAGAAGTCATACCATGGAAATTTCTATACCAAATTTGACCCAATCTAAAAAATTTGGGATATGTAAGTATCTACAAGAAAAAGGTTTTTTGTATTGGTTCTTCCTTTGAATTATATAGATTAGCCTACTACAAGAATACCAACATGGATGGTTGTGCAATCTTCTACAAAGAAGCCATGCTTGAGTTAATACAAAGGTTTGAACAAACATTAGAAGAGATGATATCCAAATTTTAGAACTTCAAGCTATGAAAAAGAAAGAAGGATCAAGGTTCTAAAGAAGCCACATAACCTTAACATTGGTATCGAAGATGTAGTTATTACGAAGATATTTATGTGTTGTCTATACAAATTTGATTATTCATTTAATATATTTAGATGTCAAGATTTTTCAAGTATCTTTCTTGTTAATTAGATTAAGGAAATCTCGAAGAATAAGTTATTCTTATGGTTTACTAGTTCTGACCTAGTACCATTGATCCACTATGGATATTTCAATATGAAGGTAGGAAATGATGTGCATTAATTCTTAAAATCTAAATGTGTAAAATAATCTTTAGAAGAGGAACCACATTTAAAAATAATATTTTCATCAATTCATCATACCATTCCATTTATGAGTGTATACTCTACCTACTTTGAATCATCAATAGATAAGTTGAATCCTTGAATTCAAATATATATGATACTTATGAATGGTATCATTGGCGATAGTTTGGGACCACCAATGTTTTCCTTTGAGTCTCGTGACTAGAATCATAGGAAATGAAGGTGTTCCTTCAAACTTGACTTTAGGTGTTTGCTGGTCTTTAGAAACACTAAGGCCCAAATACCTCCAAATAAACTTAGTGGTAATAGAGCGAACTAAGCGTAAATGTGTATTTTTTGTTATGAATGTTGAAATGCTTAGGTTTGTGTATGAAATTGTAATTGGCTACAATAACAGAAATTCAGCTAACCTTGTTGGATACTGTGAGCTATTAAAGATTCCTATTTTGTCAAGTGACTTAGTCTATACAGTTCCTATAGTACGTTGCTGATATAAATAAAATTTCACCAAATGCTTAAGCACAATTATGTAGAAATCTACTTCTAATTTTCCTTAGAGAAAAATATCTACAAGAACAATAGAAATAGAGCAAGATTCAATGGAATTTCAAAGAGAAAAAGAAAAGCATATTTGTGTAAAATCTCAAACGTTTAAGCGAGATAAATTAAACATGAAGAAACACTTTGAAATAAAGCTATTCCAATTCAATTTAAAGTGTTACAAATTGTCCAAACCCTTTGAGCCCAACAAACAATTTTGTAAAAGACACTCTTATTAAACTATCAAAATGCTTTGTAAATGACAAAATACAAGCTATTATTTGGCTAGTTAAATAGTTGTCAAGAATTTCAAATAATAAAGCTATTAAAAAAGACTTAACAATTTCAAGATTGAAACATCAAGGAAAAGACTTTAAAAATTGAAGCTATTTCAAGTCAGCTCAAAATATTAAAGATTTTCTAAACCTTTAGACTCAAATAGGCAATTTCATTAAGACATTATTATTAAATTGCTCAAGATGCTTTTCAAAAGACAACATAAGCTTTTATATGGCAACCAAATAGAAGTCTAGAATTGCATGAAAATAGAGCCATAAAAGCAATCATTTACTTTTCTTTTACACAAACGTTTTGCATGAAGCTTTCATTTACTTTTCTTTTACACAAACATTTTGCTTAGAGCTTTTTGGAGTTGATGTTTTCATAAAGTAGGAAATACCATCTACAATATCTTCAGCACGAACAAATATATATTCCTTGTATCACTCAGTGTAAGTAACTATATCGCATGGGCTAGCTTCATATGACCTCTCAGGACAAGTTTTGAAATTGATGCATGAACGTTTCCTAGTTTCTCGAGGAACTCTGGAGAGTCTACTTGGGATACCAAGTGTTCACAAGGATGGGCCTTTTCCAGCTGCGAATCCGTGGAGAGCCAAGGCTTGTAAGGAGAATCCTCAGAATTAGTCTCCGTAGCACTGCTATCGTCTTCGTCGGCCTCGGCCTTGATGAGCTGCAGAGCCATGTGGTAGTACTTCAGAAATTGCAACATGTGCTTCTGCTTCATGGAAACCATAGCTTGTCTAACATCACATCCATTGCGGTATCTGTAAATCGCCTCTTCAAAATTCATTACAACTACAGGAGGAGGAGGAGCAGTAGCGGTAGAGCATAACGACCTGGAATCCACGATTGGGGCTTCCATTGATGATGAAATGCAAACAATATTTCTGCTTTTGTTCCTTCTTTGGCTTTTTTTAGCAACTGCATGCAAAGTGTGAAAATATTTGAGTGCGTGAATGCGATTAGATTATTGGTTGCAAGGGCTAAAAGCCAAGCCAGTGCGCAGTTGGAGTAGTTGAATGTCATGATCGCAGCTTATGCTCATGAGGAACCTGTGGAACAGTGTTTGATACTCTATATTAGGATTCTCTGAGGAAACACGGGCATCCTAGAGGTAGATAGAGTTACGTTTACATCTATTGTAGCTGCCTGTGAAGGTTTGGGGGATTTAGACTGCACCAAGCATGTGCACGCTCATGTAATTTGATTTGGTTTTCAAAGTGCGGTGTTTGTTGGCAATGCCCTTATGAGTATGTATGAAAAATGTGGGGATATCCAGGAAGCCCTTACCTTTTTCGAGAGCATTGATAAGAATTTGGGGTCATGGAATGCTATGATTATAGGGTATGCTCAGGCAGGCCTAAGAAGTGAGGCATTAGCATTGTTTAGGAAGATTCATGAAGCACACCTTGTCTTGAATTCTGTAGCCTTGCTCAGTGTGATTCCTGCTTGCTCTGCTTTAAAACATGGCAAGGTTGTTCATGCCTTCGCTCTCAGGCATGGATGAGTGTAGCATCTTCCTGTGGAAAACGCCATTGTAATATGTATAAAAAGTGGGTACTGTTCATGATTCCAAGTTCATTTTTGACCGAATGCCAACGAGGGATGAAATCACATGGAATGCTATGATTTTTGCATATGGGAAACATGGTCTTCGGAAGGGGGCTCTACAACTTTTTGGGACATGGGGAAGTTTGATGTCAGGTCTGGAGCTGTGACATTCCTTTTGAACTTAGTCAATTACCAGCACAACAGTTGCGGTACTCTTCATCTATAAGCTGGACTGTATTTGTTGTCTGATCATAGAGCTAATTTCCCCATAACGTCTACATGAGCAGCTAAATATTGTAGCATGAATTGATCCAACATTTGTGTTATTAATTTCTTTTAAAACAAGATTTTTTTCAACACTTTTGCAAAGGTATTCTACCCTACAAAATCTGAAATCATCTGCATCACACACTGCAGCAGCAGCAAGTGTAGTCTTGCTAATAAAATTTTGAATTGAATTTTTCTTAACAAATTACTGCTCCATGAAATGGAAGAAATGTGCCAACAGTAATAAAGGTGAATTGAAGTTTTAACATAGAGTTTATATCCCAAGAAGTCTCATACAAAAGTTATTCAAAGAAGCTCATTCCAACAAGTATCAGTTTCATCCTTGTGATGATAAGATGCATCACAACATCAAACATCAAACAACTCTATTGGTAGCCTTGCATGAAACGAGATGTAATAGATTTTATTTCCAATTGCTTGGTGTATCAACAAGTAATGTAGTGGGCACCTTCATCCACATGATATCCTTACATGGAAATGGAATGTGATTGATAAGAATTTTCATAAATGGTTTGTCTATGACTTAAAGAATAAAAGAATGATGTCATTTCAATTGTTATGAATTTGCTTATAAAATCAACTTATATCTTCGTAACCACAACAATAGCTAGTTCTATGGATGTGATAAAGGATATTCATGGATGAGATAGTCATATTGAACAATGTTTTAGTCAAGATTATTTCACATAAAGACAAGATTTACTTCCAATTTTTGGCATGCTTTTCAAAGAGAGATGAGGGCCAAGTTGAATTTAGGTTCAACGTATCATTCCAAAATAGGTGGATAATAGGTGGATAGGTTTAACAAGTGAATCAAGTTTTGGAAGATATGCTTAGAGCTTGTGTGTTGTAACATGAAGAAAATTGGGAAAAGATTTTACCTCTAGTTCAATTTACCTATAATAAGATCTATCAAGCAAGTATTAAAGCAAATCCTTATGAGTTCTTTATGAGAGACATTGTAGGACATCTTTATATTGGCATGGCTTTGAAGATAGAGTACAAACATTTATTTTAACATATAATCATGGTGAATTCCTTATATAGATCTTCTAGATATAATGTTGAGATTGATAAACATATCAAATCCTTAACATCATCCCTCAAGCTTAACATTCAAACATCTACTTTTCTTTACTACATATGCAACATTTCATTGGTTACTTTTCTAGGTGATCAAAAAGAAAAATAGAAAACCAACTAAAACATTCTTCATAATACCAAAAAATAAAATCAAGAATACCATTTCAGTACCTATAATTTTGGAGTTAGCTTATTCAAAGTGAAATTCCTTATAAAAATCATTTCAATATGCTCTATTTAGATTAAAGAAAAAATAGATATTCTTTATTGTTAAAGAGTTAGTGTGCTCTAGCAAGCTTAATATGCTAATTAAGGTCTATATTGTATAACACTATGAATATTTGGATACAACATCATTGTGTATAATACCACTATAGTATTTGCAAGTTCTATTCTTGTTTAGGAAAAGTTTGTTATAAGTAATTTTGTTCTTTGTATCTCTTAATTCATTTTAACCACTCATCATGTCTATTCATTCTATCAACATGACTATTTCTCTAAACCAATATATGTGTTGATTTTGGTTCATTCAAACACACATAACAATAATAATTATGATATATTGTACAATGGCATTGATCTTTGCTTATACATTTAATTATTTGAGTATAACTTGAGTGTTTAACACTGTGGCTAATGCAGCTTTCATGGTGTATTACAATGTTAATATATTCTCTACTTATTAAGAATCATAAATTTATTTCTAGTTTTCTTGCACTTGATAATCTAAATGGCATCAAAACTTAACATGGAATTAGAAAAAGATTTTGATGACTAAATCTAATAATGCTATGAGACATTTTTAGTGATTTGGTCGTTAGGTTTATGTAACACTAACGTAAGTATAAAAATGAACTATAAAATTTTATTTGTATATTTTTTGAAATTGTAAAAATCATAAAGCATTCATTGGAGCAAAAAAAAGAAAAAAAAACTTTACCTTTATAAGTTTATTATGATTAATATAATCTTTGCACCTAATTTCTAACTTGCAAGTCCTTTAAGATTTTTTTTTGGTTAGAATTCTTTGGTTTATTCATGAAATAATAATTATAAATCATTTCATAGTTTTTAATGCTTATTTAGTTAAATATGTATCATTCCATGTTTTCAAAATAATTATATGATGTAAATTGATGCAAAAAAGCTAGAATAAGTTGCACATATTAATTTTTATTTGATTAAAGAACTTCCAAGAAAGTCCTAATTCTTTATAATTTTCATAACAACTATTTGAAGAAATGGTTGGCAAAGGCAAAGGTCGAGGACATACTTAGGGGTCATCAAAATGAAAGCGCGATGTAAGAACACCTCCTCCAAAACATTTAGAATAAGAAATCTCTAAAATATCATCATCATTACCATTGCAAACACTATTATCAATAGTTTATGATGGGAGCAATCATGATGAAGGATCCTCCTCCATGCCAAAGGACATCAATAAGAAAATAAGGTTTCGTTCAGTAATGTTAGCTCATTATGAAGGAATTTCAAATAAAACATATAGTTTTGACTTAGTCTCATTAAAAGAAGAATATATCATATATCTAGCTCTTAGAGTCAATGTTCAGTATCACCATTTTAATCTTATTATTGTAACAAATATGGTGAGCTAAGGCTACATGATGATACATCTAGTTACAATTTATATGTCGATTATAAGCCTTGGATTTGGGAAGTGTTTCATGTGCCCCATCTTTGTAGTCTAGCATATTCGTTTGAGGTTCTTGGTCTCCTGATATGTATTCCTAGCTCCTTGTGTCATACTTGAAGGTTGTGTGCATAATTACAAACTCTCTAGGATGATTCTAGCTTCATTTAGATGTCCTTTGGTCCTTTCGGTATGCTTCTTCGAGTTCCATCTTTCATCCAAAATTGTTGTGAAATGTGTGATTTTGGGAGGGGAGGTGCATTGACTACCTTGCATTTGCTCATTCCATACGTTAGCACAAGGGCACTAACACATCTCCCACTAGATCTGGTTTGGCCTCTTTTGCCTACAATGTAATCAAGATCAGCTCAGGCTATGTTGACAAATCTCTTTTGATGTTTAGGCAATAACGAACCTCCTTTGTTTCCATGTGAAAACAATAAATATTTGGGATGAGCTCTCACACATATTTGATGCATAACATTGACTTCATTTGGGCTTGTGTTATTCAATTTTTGTGAATAGATCTTCCTCCCTTGAGTAAGTTGATTCCTTTCCTATTTTGTGTGTGTTTTGAGTCATTTATTTCACAAGTGTGACTAGACTCCATCAGAGTACTATCTTGTTTACATAGCTCAAAACCATTTGGTTGGTTGATGCAAAGTTGAATGCTTGCACTATGAATAAAGCTTATGGTTTTCCTTTGTTCCATTATTGATGTTGTAGACATTAAAACACTAAAAATATTTATAAAACATTAAAATAATAAAAATATTTATTTAATTATTATTTTCATAAGCTGTAATGATTCAGCCTTACCCAAGGAGGTTATAACTATATAGCATGGTGTTGGGCCATCAAGGCTGTGACTAAGAGTCATTTTATTACTTTTCATGTGTAGTGTTACACCTATCCCAAGAGGGATTGCAACATGAACATTACACCTATCCCCATGAGGGATTGTGATGCATGTATGGTTATATTTGTTTTATTCTTATATTCATTAAATTCATAAAAATTATAAAATATAAAATCATAAATATTTTCTTTATCTCTCACCATGGTAACATAGGGTTTAATTACATCATATGTATTATAATCTCTTTTATATTTCTTGAATGCAACAAGATACATAAGTGCTCTTGGTAATCCAGTCAACATGTTCTTCAAAGCTTATGATTGGATTGCATTGCATTTTGTATGATAAGTTCCATTAGTTCAAAACTAGTGGGATCCCTATCACTATAGTGTAAAGGTGAAGCAATTTGGATTAACACCATTTTTTGAATACATAGTGTTAAAATATTAGACATTGTTGTAGAATTTTATGCAGACATATAATAATGGATGGTTTATATTCTAGTCTAAAAAAACTTGATAGTTCTCTAAAATCTAGAAAAGTGATGAGTGGTGAGGTACCCCTATGCTCAACCATATGAATACAAGCATTACACATAATCTGGTCAAACTCCAAGGACTAAGTGCTTATGCACCTTCACAGAACAAGGATGGGTTAGGTGATTGTTGTCTTCCCAAGCTTACTCGTATGGCACGATTGTATAATTAAGTAAACTTGAGGTATATGATTTTTATGTTTTTTTAATGTTTTATGTCCTGATGTTAAATAGGGAAGAAGTGAATTAATTGAATAACTAATTTAAATTAACGAAACAGCTAGATCCTAACTAGTCCTAACACCAGCATCTATTCTCACTTTCTGTACACATCCTGAACTAGTGCAACACCACTGTGATGAACAAATGCTAATCGTTACTAGGTTACCAAGTGTTCCACACATGCTCAAAGTCTTCATACTGAGTGTGCTTGTGAAAATTAACAAATCAATAAAAGTAACATTAATTAACTAATGAAAGAATTAAACAACTATAAATAGTATTAAGGGTGAAAGATAAGCTATTCCAAATGTTGCAAGGTGATGAGTGGCAAGCTACCCCTACACTCAACCATACGAAACAAGCGTAGCACACGCGATCCGGTTGAACTCCGTAGACTAAGTGCCTACACGCCCCATGGAACACTTGGGGTTAATCATTCATTGTCTTCCCAGACTTGTGGTTGTCACGGTGTATGGTTAAGTAAGTCTGAGGTATATGATTTTTATATCTTTTTAATGTTTTTCTCCTATTCTATTGAGGTGAAGGGTTGAGAAACTAGCTAACTCTAACTAATGACCTAAGTCTAAATTACCTAGCATCA